>JANVCJ010019225.1:0-14150 GCA_026413505.1 Epizoanthus ramosus | reverse complement strand
CTAGCAGGACTGATCCAGGTACATGACTAGAGGGGCAAATTCCACTCCTCTTTCTGTACCATCAATGTACAAGACTATCAGGGCTGTTTCAACCCCCCTCTACAATCCAGATACAAGGCCTGCAGGGATAATTCCACCCCTCGCCCTGACTCATCCAGGTACAAGTCTAGCAGGACTGATCCAGGTACATGACTAGAGGGGCAAATTCCACTCCTCTTTCTGTACCATCAATGTACAAGACTAGGGGGGCAAATTCCATCCCTCCATCTGTGCCATCAATGTACATGTACAAGACTAGGAAGACTGATTCAACCCCTCTCCATGTGCCATTCAGGTACAACTAGGGCAACAGATTCATCCCTTCCCTGCCCCTGTGCCATCTAGGTACAAGATGAGCAAGCAGGGGCTTTAACAGATTAGAAGGTGGCTAGTGTCCAAGGACTTACATATACTAAAATTTATATGTCCACCTACTTTGTGAACTTTTTTGAGCCAAGTAATGAAACCAATTATTCTCCACAGCTACCTACTTATATCTCCCCAGCCTTCTTTTTTGAAACTTAGTAGAACCACTGAGCAGGGCTGATTAAATTCCTTCCCCCAGTGCTCTCCAGGTACAATGTACCAGACTAGGAAGGCTGATTCAACCCCTCCCCCTGTGCCATTAATATATAAGACTAGCACTACTGATTCACCCTCCCGCTATGCAGTCTAGGCACATGACTAGCACTACTGTTTCAGCCCTACCCCTGTGAAGTCTACATACACGATTAGCACTACTGAGTCAGCCCTACCCCTGTGCAGTCTAGGAACAAGTCTAGCACTACTGATTCTGTGTATTATTCACTAAGCCATAAATGTCGGAAATCTTCAGAAAATCTTCGGAAATCTTTGGTAATTTTTGGAATGTTTTCAGAAAAGCTTGAAAATGCTCGAAAAAGTATTTTTTGACCTATTTGGAAATTTTTCAAGAAATGTGGAAAATCTTCGGAAAATCTTCGGGTATCTTCGGAATATATTTGGAAACGATCGGAAGTTAGATGTCTGATGCCGCCTTAGGGTTACAAGGTGGCTATAGCTATTAAATGACTAGAGTGTGCTACAGAAGGAAAATTGTTATTTTTCACATGTGTTTATTCCATGCGTAAATCCTGGTAATTTATTTTATTTCTTTTATTTTTATTTTTTTATCCTGGTAATTTATGGCTTCATGAATAATAACTCAATTCAAAACATAGGAAATGTTTGCTATTCCCTTTATTGAATGAATACAACTATGACATGCACAATGTTTTCCATCAAGTTGTGGTATAAAACAGTTTTCAACCAATCAGAGCGTGCGTTATAACTAGTTTATTTATAATGAACCAATAACAGCTGTCATGAAGAAACGTTTGTGTTGCTGGTTTTCACTCATGAATGGCCGTGTTTGTGTTCAGTACAACAGAGTTGTAATTAGCTATAGTTTCAAATATGGCCGCCAGTGCCTTTGTTATTTGAATCTCTCAGGATTGAGTGAAACGAGCAATTGATTTGATAGCTAATTTTGTAAGAAGGTTCTATTTTCTAGACAGTTTTGACAAACTTGTCAAAAAGATACACAAACGTATAAGGTGGTTTGTCCGTAAAACGCATAGTTTTCAAAATGGTTGAGAGTAATACATTGTAGCATTCCACTGAGTTAGAGTGCACGTAGTCCACATTCTACTGCATGTAAATAATGTTCATACCAACAACCATCCTTTAATTACTTATAATATGGTGCCCATGTAAGCGTAGTATAGATTCGTGTTTATTCATCAACGAAAACTCTGAATGCATTGTTGTCGCCATGCAACCTGGTGGCTGAGCTCAGTTTACGGCGATATGATGCGGCCGTATTGATTACACTGGCATTACAATCTTCCACTGTCCATCTGAAAAGCAGTCAAACACATAGTAAATATTGAGTGTCATCAAAGTATTAGAAATATCAGTATTGGTTGTACACGTTACCTCTGATATTCCCTTGCCTTACTTCACCTTACCTTTCCTTGTGTCACGTTAGTTTATCTTACCTTACCTTATCTTACCTTACCTTACCTTACCGTACCTTACCGTACCTTACCCTACCTCACCTTACCTTACCTTACCTTACCTTGCCTTGCCTTACCTCACCTCACCTTACCTTACCTTACCTTACCTTACCTTACCTTACCTCACCTTACCTTACCTTACCTTACCTCACCTTGCCTTACCTTACTTCATCCTATCTTACCCTCCCTCACCTTACCTTGCCTTACCTCATCCTATCCTATCTTACCTTACCTCAGCTCACCTTACCTCATCCTATCTTACCTTATCTCAGCTCACCTTACCTCATCCTATCTTACCTTACCTCACCTCACCTTACCTTACCTCATCCTATCCTATCTTACCTTACCTCACCTCATCTATCCTATCTTACCTTACCTCAACTCATCTCACCTTACCTCACCTTATCCTATCCTATCTTACCTTACCTCACCTCACGTTACCTCATCCTATCTTACCTTACCTCACTTCACCTCACCTCACCTCATCTTACCTTACCACATCCTATCTTACCTTACCTCATCCTATCTTACCTTACCTCACCTTACATGTGCCTTACCTTACCTCATCCTCTCTTACCTTACCTCACCTTACCTTAGCTTACCTTACCTCATCCTATCCTATCTTACCTTACCTCAGCTCACCTTACCTCATCCTATCTTACCTTACCTTACCTCATCCTATCCTATCTTACCTCACTTCACCTCACCTCACCTCATCTTACCTTACCTCATCCTATCTTACCTTACCTCACCTTACCTTACCTTACCTCATCCTCTCTTACCTTACCTCACTATACCTTACCTTACCTCATCATATCCTATCTTACCTTACCTCAGCTCACCTTACCTCATTCTATCTTACCTTACTTCACCTCACCTTACCTCATCCTATTTTACCTTACCTCACCTCATCCTATCCTATTTTACCTTACCTCACCTCACCTTACCTCATCCTATCTTACCTTACTTCACCTTACATTACCGTACCTCATCCTATCTTACCTTACCTCACCTCACCTCACCTT
Organism: Epizoanthus ramosus; assembly: GCA_026413505.1. Taxonomy (NCBI): domain Eukaryota; kingdom Metazoa; phylum Cnidaria; class Anthozoa; order Zoantharia; family Epizoanthidae; genus Epizoanthus; species Epizoanthus ramosus. The sequence continues at coordinate 11,050 of JANVCJ010019225.1, read as the reverse complement.
ACCTTACCTCATCCTATCTTACCTCACCTCATCCTATCCTATGTTACCTTACCTCACCTCACGTTACCTCATCCTATCTTACCTTACCTCACCTTACCTTACCTTACCTCATCCTCTCTTACCTTACCTCACCTTACCTTACCTTACCTCATCCTATCCTATCTTACCTTACCTTACCTCAGTTCACCTTACCTCATCCTATCTTACCTTACCTCACCTTACCTTTCCTCATCCTATCTTACCTTACCTCACCTCACCTTGCCTTACCTCATCCTATCCTACCTTACATGTACCTTAACTTACCCTACCCTATCTTACCCTTCCTCACGGCCTCGCCTTACCTTAATTACTTAACCTGTCACTTTCTTTCCATTCTCTTTGTTAAAGTATAGGAGATAGACGATAAAGAAGCGTCTCCAAAAATAGCCAAAGGAAGGCAGAAGTCTTGTTCAATTTTCTTAAAAAAATATTTTCTTAAAAATAGGATCTGCAATAACTTTGTCAATAGAAAGAGGAATCTTCAAGCATTATAGCCTGAAAATAACCCTAACACTAGCCCCAACCCTTTTTTTAAAATAGAATTACTGGTATCCTAACAGTAGAACAGCAAATAAATATTACACTTTGGCGTTATCACCACATCATTAGACACTCTTTGAACACTCTTTCCTATCTGCATCAACAAATCCCGCACCATCCCACACCTGTCGTACCTGTCGCTCATGGTCACTTGTATCTCTAAATTTCCCAGTGGCAATTGGCAAAGACATTAGCAGCCTGGCCAGATCTCGCCTCGCTCGGTCCAGTCTTTCGACATCAGAAGCTGTTGATGTCTTGTCTCTAACTTGTGCTGACAACAAGTACCGCTCAAGCAGGCATCTGATTACGTCTTGACGCTAGAGATACATGTATGTTAAGTAATATTTGGATTACGTCAATTCAAAAGAGTTCATTTTTCCTATCCTATATATTTACTGCACATATTTTATTTCAGCAGCTGCAAGTATACAATTATGTAACAGACTCTTGAAGATACAATATATTATACAATATGTTATATATATGTATAATGTATGTATATTATGCATGCACACATCTCATTCCATCACATCTCATCCCATCTCACCTCACTCATCTCATCTCATCTCACCTCATGCCATCTCATCTCATTTCACCTCACCTCATCTCATCTCATCTCACCTCATCCCATCTCATCTCAACTCATGCCAGCTCATCTCATCTCATCTCATCCCATCCCATCTCACCTCACCTCACTCATCTCATCTGACCTCATCCCATCTCATCCCATCTCATCTCACCTTACCTCACCTCATTTCATCTCACCTCATCATATATCATACCATCTCATCTCATACCATCTCATCTCATTTCACCTCACCGCATCTCACTTCATCCCATCTTTAATTATATTCATGTAACAAAAACTGCACTAATACAGTGAAATAAATATATTTTGTTGTTGTTATCTCATCTCATATCAGCTCAGCTCATCACATGTCAGGTCATCTCATCCTATATCATCCCATCCTATCTCATCTCATCTCCCCTGATCTCATCTCATCTCATCTCGTATTAGTTCGTATTATTTACCTTCTTATTGACTACAATTCTTGTTTGCCTCCGGGCTGCATTACTCTGGAACGATGATAAGCTAAAATAAGTATTTTTTACTTAAATCTGCTATATCAGTAATATACATTCAGGTAAATGTTGTATAATACATATTCAGATAAATCGATTTTATATTTTAACTCTTCAACTCAAGTTAGCTAATTCAGTTACTTAATCTGCTCTCTCAGTAAATCCAACTACCCTAAGACAAGGACTATTTTTCATAGTGAATCAGACTTTGAACTCGCTCCCTGAAATCATTGTGCAGCAATTGCGGTGTTTCATATTAACTGCAGTGTTTCATATTAACATATTATTAACAACAGATGTCTTGTTTATGTGTTATGTAGCTACTTGCAATTTCCCATTCGCTATTTAGAGTAATGACAAGCTTAGCAGTAGGATTTGTACTAATTTGTGAACGGTAAATTGTCAACTGACCTTTTTGTTCTTCCTATATATTTATGTTGCATAACTGGATCAAATGTAGGATTATAAAGAAAGACTGTAACGTTTCAAAAGCAGAATGCAACAGGTCAAAATTATTCGGAGTTCTCTTCCCAATTAAGCATTGACAAAGGGAGAACATTTGTGATTTTATTAAACCATTTGTATCAACAGTATATATATGCAATTTCTTCCTACCGTCTTATCAGTAGGATTATGCAGCAATCGAACTAAAAAGTATTTTTAAAATACTTTGGAATCCCTTTTATAAATTTAGAATACCTTGAAAAGTAATTTTTAACAATACTTTTCTTGTACTCTTTGGCTGCCATGTTGTATAAGTAATTTATTGGGTCTCTAGGGTGCAATAATCAGAGACATATACCAATAGATGTTCTAAAGATACTGCAGCCACTCTGGATAAGTGATATTATGGGTTGACTTTAAGGGCCAACACCATAAGTACATGGATTCTGACGTTTAGTTGCATCACTAACGCTGATCTTTCATTTTGATGCTTTAACCACGTGTTGATCAGTTTTGAAGGGATTTCGCAAGACACTAAGGGCTAAGAAAGAGCACATATACACAAGTTGATAGAAAAATCAAGAGTTTGACTTATACCTTACAGTGGCCACAACAAATTCTCATAATGTATCGAAACAGCTGAATAAACGCCAGGGGTGTGGGGATAAGATTCAGAGGCGGTGGTAACACGCTTGATCTGCACATCATAGCAAGCAATATCTTGGTTCTGGAATACTTCCATTTAGTGTCTGTTGCAGTCTTTAGGAATGAAAAATCAACGTTATTAGTAGGAAACTAAAGATATTTTACTACCCCGCCCCTTTGTACATCAAAGTACTTTAGAGTGTATTTGAGAGCTATTTTTGAACATGAAATGTTTTAACGATTTAGCGACCATCTTAGATAAGTAGCACGTAGATTCTGAGATTATATATATATAAAATGTCTATGTCATTACCAGTTGTACTATTCGGGTCTATGGGCACTGTCAGGCCAGTCTAGTGGGTGCAAGCATTCAAATATGAAACACACTAGGACAGCTTTTACCTTTCGCTGCGCAATTCCTGATCTGGTACGCAGCAATGGAGGGCTGCACCGACTGGTCAGATTGGACAGACTGCAAATTTAATGAGCCGCATGTCTCCAAATAGTTTGATACGCAACTATGTGGGTTATGTCCGGAGGCGATTGGATACTCTCCACAAAAAAATTCAGTATAGTTGGTTGAGGTTTAACGTGAACAAGCTAGTCATCCTACTTGCGTATTGTACTGATGAGGATTTGTAATGGTCCTCGGTACTTGCTAAAACAAAATACTTTCTGTTTAAATTCGATAGGTATTGTATATGCTTGATCTGTATGACTAATGCATGTTCATATTTCTAAAAATTATTGTGTTCTGAAAAGTGCTAAAACCTATAATAATAATGATGCGCCTATTTCCTTATAAATTGGAGTACATGTACTTTTTGTCAAATTAGTAACAACATGGTAATGGTAATGGTAATGGTAATGGTAATGGTAATGGTAATGGTAATGGTAATGGTAATGGTAATGGTAATGGTAAATGTAATGGTAATGATAATGGTAATGATAATGGTAATGATAATGGTAATGGTAATATTTATTCGATCTTCCCCGAAGGGTATTTCAGATACCAATTGCAAGTTTGAACTATTAAAAGGAATGTTTACATTGAGTATAAAATGGAAGCTAAAATTTAGGTTTCGAATTAGACCAAAAGTATGATTTGGTTATGGATAAATTCCATTATGGTGGAGAATATATATTGAAATATCTGTATATAGGCGATCGACCCGTCATTCAGTTGGTGCTAGGGCTGTTGCATTTACGTGTGTAGTTTGGTTATTGGCTGTTTCAGTTCATTAACTTGTCTTGCATGCCTGCGTCGCAGACGTACTGTCTAAACCAAGGTTTGGAAACGTATGCAGAAATACCTGTTTTCTTTGTGAACTACATGTGTTTCTTGTAACTGATGGAAATCTAGACATCAATTCAATGCTGGCTAATGTATTACACGTAGCTACGCGTGAGCCATTCAATAACAATGCAAACATCTTTTTATTAATCAGTAGTATAGTAATTATTTAATACTTGTCTGATGTTTCACCGCAATGCGGACCGGATTCATTTGGCATACCAAATGAATCTGGTCCAATGTTTAACAACCTAACCCTGTTTCTGAGTAACAGTTAAAATTATGCTTTTGAGTTTTCTTTCCAGACCAAAATTTATTAGGATATTCTAGACACTAATAACCATTCCTACCTGAGTTTTTGTATGACATAATTCGATTGATTATTTGATCTTGCAGTGAATCCTTGCCCTTAGATCACAATAATGGCAGTGTCGCAAGTGCAAAGCATCAGCGAAAAACGAGGTAAGGTTACAAAGCAAGATGTGAGTACGAAGTTCTATAATATGCCTAAATCGAAAATAGTGGCATTGTCACTTCATACGATATTTATAATAAGTTAAATCATTATACTTGAATTTAGATTGCTTAGGGCCTAATAAGTTAGTACACCAATTCCTATTAATTATTAACCAGACATTTTGAAATATGTCAAGGGCAAACATTTTTACCAGTGCAGAAACTTCAAATATCCAACTTACCGCATTTTGAGAATATGACTCGTTCAGCATTGCGATCAGTATATTAAGAGACACCAGTACAGCCAACACGTTGAACACACCAAACAAAACCAAAGCAGTGTTCCTTATGATGACGTAGTGATATTCTGTGTCAAACTCGCTTAATTCAACCTCTCCAAACAGAGACCAAAACATCATCTCGGCAATGCCACCTAGCCTGAGGAATTTAAATAAATGACATAAAAATGTGACATGTTAATTAATCCTCTCAGTCCCAAATACGCCAAAACGCGTCATCTATGCATACGTACATTTAACCTAAATTACTCAAAAAAAAAATAACGGGAACCGACCAAACCTTGACCGAGTGCTGTAACAGTACAGGCTTCCCTTTTAAAGCAATATTCTGGAAGATACTTCTTCCACATTTGTTTTTGCAGTAGGCAATTTCTCCCTAAATCAAAACCTCAAATTCTCATGCTTCATGAATGTATTGTTGCGTATTTATAGCAAAATTAATGATAGGACACCAAGGTATGTGCAGTCGATTGCATCTGCAATAACGTTTTTACTATGAGCTTATTAGAGATAGGATATTTGTTGATATTTGATCATATACTATGGGTTGATAATTAAGCATACCTTGATAGAGTCTGTTTCTGCCGCGCCATGTTTTGCCAGTCCGTTGAGAAGAACTTGGTGATACTCTGTTCGTACTGTAAATACAACTTCTTCAAGCACACTACAAACGCGATGAATAAGATGAGAAAGAACAGAAAGAAATTTACCAGAGCTTTCATCATTTGCAGAAGCGACATCAACAGAGGGCCCAGTGTTGGGTGAAAATGTACGATTGAAAGAAGATAAAGAAATGCCAAGAGCATTCCAAGAGTGTAAAAACCATATGAATACAGTACTGTTTTGAACGAGGCCATCGTGGGTAACTCCGCCTTGTGTTTTATTGCCACAGAGAATGTACCGAACCGAACAGCCATACAGGAGCGACCTACTAACCAAGTAATGTAGTACAGGAGGAATGACGTTACCATGGCAACAAGGACGTAGTTGTACCAGTTAATGAAGTATCGATTCCAGCCATTGTAGTATATCTCCTTGAGAATGTCCAGGCAGTAGCCGATCACAAACGCCAAGACCAACCAGTCTGCAGATAGTGATACTGTAGTTACCTGCAGGTCTTTGTATAGTACTATATATATCTGTTGACATACACACCGGCGTATATTAAATACACGTTTGAAGTTAAGGGGAAGGCAAGAGAAAAGTGATTTTAGTAACCATATAACGCCGGGGCACTGAAGCACAAGGAAAATAAAGTATTTAGTACATAAAGCAAGTGGTTATAATTGCATGGAAATGTTTTTACCTATACAAGAAACAGTTTGTATTATCATCATTATGATCATAATTTACGATTATGATTATGGTTGTAATTGTGATTGTGGTTGTGATTGTGATCGTGATCGTGATTGTGATTGTGATTGTGATTGTATTTATTATTATTATTATTATTATTATTAATAAAGATTTATCTGGTTGATGATCTCACGACTATTGCTATAGTCATGACATCATAAGCACATTCTCATTTTTGCCCATTTTACCCCGCAACATTTCTTGTTTACATTGTCCACGTAAAGTATGATAGAATACTTATTTACTATAGTAAAATACTATTTTTAATATTCCGGCCTTCTGATAAAAACGCTTCATACTAGAATAATGTTTTGCGCGTACTTTGCCGTCATATGGTTGTCTATGGTATTACTGATAAATTGTCATAAATCAATCACAAAGAGAGAATCTTGTGGGTTGTTCCAAAAGTAATTGATAGTCTAAAATAATTTAAATTTTATAGATAATATACAGAAGACAAAGCTACGGATGTAAGAAATACTGTATAGTACATATTTTTTGTACTGACTTGCCCCAAGATGGAGAGAGCAAATATTTTTGAAACAACTCACCAACTATGTTGAACATCAGAAAGTCACCGTCTGGCTGGAACGCCGTTACTATCAACAGCAGGACAAAAACGGAAAACGAGCCCAAGAACATCATAAACTTGAGCATCGGGGTTTTCAGTATGCAGCTGATGCGACTGTTGGGGAGAAACATGTAACAGAAGAGGAGGACTGGGAGCGAGACCGTTACCATCAATGCAATGAGGTACTTTGTAAGCCAACCCATATGTCTCAGCTTAGGATATCTGTGGAAGACTTCTTCATTCAACACGAGCTGGCTGTATGGATGTGCTATAAACTGTGGAGAAAGAATGTATTAGGGCATTGCTTTTTTACTCAGATTGCGTTTCCGTAGATACAAGCTTGGCTGACCGATCTAAGACAATGGAATTGATCAACAGAAAGTTGATGTGTTATGTTTTTCGCCGTGAAGATGAAGGATTTAAGATGTCGTTGTGAACGCTAGCCTTATGGCGGGTAAAAGAGGACAGATCATAAAGAGTCTGAAGCAAACTTTATCACCTCAGGAGAGAAGATCATCCAACATATATACGTAGTAGTAGACAACAACAGCAACACTTTATTTGATCCATTTTCGAATGCTACGACTACTAAGACCACGTCTTATTACATCCAAATCGTATTCTCTATATTCCATTCAGCTTTGGTAACTTACCTTCTTCATCCCCCAAAGTTTAGGATTTTAGTATCTATGCAGCCAAATCGTTGATACTAAAGTATCCTAACAGTCTGTTATTGATTCAGTATATTATCATGCAAGAACATCTTGCGAATTGTGAATGTTGACGTATCTGCAGAATGTACGACAGTGCAGCACAGAGCGGAGGGGTTGGCGCAGTGGTAAGATCTCTGCCTCCCAACCCTAAGGTCCCGGGTTCAATCCCCGGCCTGGTCGAGGGTTGAATATTTTTGTGACCTTCTTTCCCGCTAAAGTTCACTCAGCTTTCCATCCTTCCGAGGTCGGTAAAATGAGTACCAGCAGACATGGACCGCATGAAAGCGGCTGCCAGAGGCGCCTATGTAAGCTTTCCGTTCGCTGGGGGTAAACTGATAATTGTAATGCGCCTTTGAGCATATTCATATGGAAAAGGCGCAACATAAATGCACCACTTTGCTTTTTACTTTACTTTTAATTCTTCACGAATCAAAGGAAATCCACAGATCAAAGAAAATCTAAAAATAACAGGATACTGTGCTAGAAAACAGGGTGTCCCGAGGGGATGTCCTCTGACAGTTCATGGATGACGGTTAATATATATTTTCGACGGTAAAAAAAGTATAAACACTCTTGACGGTTGAGGTTAAAATGTTTAAGCCGTTTCACGGTTGCCGGTTAACGTATGACCTTGTCGAGACCCTCTGTTAGGATTTTCACCTGTGCCGGCCTAATGAGCTATCTTGTAAATATAGAAATGCATCACTGAGCATATTTTCGGTGACCGACCATCTTCAACACTGACCTGAGTGGAAGAGAAACCACCTTCAGCATTTCGCTGTGCTGTGAGCCAGCTAACAATTGGGCCAGCGTACTTCACTCTACCGGAAATTATTTGCGTGAGAAGTGCATAAGCGGAAGTCTCGATACTTAGTGCCAGTCCACCCGCGTTCCAATGACGAGTCGCTTTGTCTAGGCCGAGAAAATTATTAATGTATTAATAATAATAATAATAATAATAATAATAATAATAATAATTATTATTATTATTATATTACTAGTATCTGCAATACTTTAAACTTCTAGTTTGGGAGAAGTTTAACATGTAGTTGATACTAGTACTGTTAATCGCTACTTGAACATTCAGCGCAATTTTAATAATCTATACTCTTCTGTTAATGCTCATAAATGCTAATTTTTTCCGTACTATTCCTGTCTAGAACAGTATTCCTACCTCAGCTGTAAATGCTGATACAGTAACTCAATTCTGTACTATACTGCTCGACATGCTTTCTATAAATTTTATATGTATTAACATTCTTTAATATCACTATTATAACGTTTAGTTACAGCTATACAAATTCATTGGACTAGATTCTCTAGTTGACAATTAAAAGAACGTAAGGTCCACTTTCAATCTAGGATTGAAGAAACTTAATTCCGGTTTCTCTTGCATGAAGCGACTGAGTATTACTACTCCCCCTGGATGGGATGCTAGTTCATCGCAAGGTTACCCCCCAGTATTTTATCAGGTTTGTCCCTCAACAATTTGCCAGGTGCATTTAACTGGGAAAAGAGAAGCACTATAAAAAGCCAGCAGCCAGGCTTTTTATCTCTAGTCTACCACCCAGTGACAATCACCACTGATTAAATATTTAAGATGGCTGAACAAATTTACACTTACCAGAATCATAGATGGCCAGTTGGGTCAGTTTCTGATTTGCCTTGAATCTCTGTGGACTCTTTGCTAGTGAAAGGGCGTATGTTGTCATAGCAACCGCATGGGGACGGTAGACATTCTTTAATTCCATCTCGAGAAAACTCACAGCTCTCGATATAGCTACAGTGTTTTTCTGTTCAGTATGTATAGCAAAGACAAAGAGAAACAGAGATGCTCAATTGATCACTGCTGTCTACATGTTTGATCAGAGATTGAGTTAGAGTGACTGCAAAGATTGAGTTAGAGTGACTTCAAAAATTGAGTTAGAGTGACTGCAGAGATTGAGTTAGAGTGACTGCAGAGATTGAGTTAGAGTGACTGCAAAGATTGAGTTAGAGTGACTGCAAAGATTGAGTGAGAGTGACTGCAGAGATTGAGTTAGAGTGACTGCAGAGATTGAATTAGAGTGACTGCAAAGACAGCAGAGATTGAGTTAGATTGACTGCAGAGACGGATTGAGTTAGAGTGACGTCTTCTTACAAATATTTTAATCAAAGACTCCATCATTTAGAAAAACTATAATCAATAACTGCTGATCAGTTTCACCTGTCCATTGCAGCGACATTCCAACAATGACATCAAGACAAATGCGGTCATAGCTACGTCGCCATGGATACCACCCTAAGTGAAAGAAACATACAACTGCATTGAAAATAACTACGAGACTGGCCAGCCAGAAAAATGCTGCACAGTTCGAAAAGTATTTGTCTTCAGCAAATAAAAATATTGAAAGACGAGGGTTACAAATACCGGTAGAAGGAGAGTCAGAAACGTAGACAAACAGCAACAAATAAAGAGACAGACAGACAGGCAATCAGACAGACCGATTGAGAGATAACCAGTCAGACAATAGACAGACAGACAAATAGACAGACACATAGACAGACAGATAGATAGACAGACAGACCGACCGACCGACTTACTGAGCTAGAGATAACCAGAGACTCCAGAGAGAAACAAACAAACAAACAAACAAACAAACAAAACAAACAAACAAACAAACAAACAGACGCGCAAACTGAGACAAACAGAAAGCGTTTATTATCCGAAGGCCATAATATTGACAATCATTTTAAGTATTGTATGTAAGATATAACACCGGCACTACTGAGGAATTCGTATTACGGAGTTGTCTGATGGTGTCATTCCTCCAATTCAAGTCAAATATCAAAGTTAATTTTCTCTTTAAAAATTTCTGGGGCGAAAGGTTGGAAAATTTAAGGCCTTTTAAGCGCCTCCATACTGATTTTCAAGCATCACTTTCAAATATTTTCAAGGGTCATGGAAACTCAAAATAGAGACAGCAACATTACAGGTGAAATGATTTACGAACCGTCATGGACTTGTGCACAACGTCGTGTCGTTCAGGGAATGCTCCGTCCGCTCTCTGGTTCTTCGATAACCACGTGACAGACTCGCAGATAAGATTCTCGTCGATTGCTATCCCAACAAATTTCTGGGCAGCACAGAACACTCGCATAACGAATGCTGTTAGCCTGCAGCAACAAACCACATTCACATTGATGAGTTCGCTGTGCATCACGGGACGTTCCAGATGTCCTAGGACAAAGGATGCCAGGTACACTATTACCCCTCCCCCAAGGGCTGCTATACCCTATTACCCTTCTCCCAAGGGCTGCTATCCCAGGGGCTGCTAGGTACCCTATTAAACCCTCCCCCAAGGGCTGCTAGGTACCCATTTACCCCTCCCCCAAGGGCTGCTAGGTACCCTATTAAACCCTCACCCAAGGGCTGCTAGGTACCCATTTACCTCTCCCCAAGGGCTGCTAGGTACACTATTACCCTTCTCCCAAGGGCTGCTATCCCAGGAGCTGCTAGGTACCCTATTAAAGCCTCCCCCAATGGCTGCTAGGTACCCATTTACCCCTCCCCAAGGGCTGCTATGTACCCATTTACCCCTCCCCAAGGGCTGCTATGTACCCATTTACC
>JANVCJ010019114.1:0-14152 GCA_026413505.1 Epizoanthus ramosus | reverse complement strand
CACACACACACATACTCGCGGTTAGGAAGTAGTATACCTAAACACAGCAAAAAACAGCTTTCTTTGTCATAATTATTTATTTGGTTGACTCTTTGTTCCTTCGTTTTCTTGTTTGTTTGTTTGTTTGTTTGTTTGTTGTTTGTTTCATTCATTCATTCATTTATTCATTCATTCATTCATTCATTCATTTGTTATTTTTTTCCTGTTTTTATTCCCATCATTATTATGTGTATGTTAATTTGCTCTGACACAGTGCCTAACCATAATTTCTAAACACGACACCATTTTTGTTGTAGTTCTTGTTGCTGTTTAATTCGTCCCTCCGGGTTCATGCTAAATATTTTACAATTTGTATAATTCTCAAATTGTACAATTACATGCTTTGAGAAGGCTATTTGCTATATCAATGGATATCTTCGGTATTACAAAGTTCAATCAATTAATATAATTTATATATCTCACAAACATATCTATTCTGTTGACCATCGTTAAAATTCCAAAAGCTTCTTCGTCTTAACCGGAAGTTTCTCTTCATATTTATCGTTTCCTACTGCGAATTGTTTTAATCTGTGCAACATAGCCATGAGAGACCTTGAATATCCTGTACCCTCTCGATTCACCTAGACATATCCAAATATAAAGAAAAATATATGGTTAGAACTGTATTTATCTAAAATGTTGATCGCTGAGTCTCAAAGGTCCAGCACTCTGCATTGCTGCTACCCCTAAGCATTTTCTTTGTTTACTGTACCACAACACAAAACCAAAGGTAGAACTGGAAACGACCAATGCCGTTTCCAGTTCAATTATTTTATTATTTGTTTTATTTAAACATAGTTGGCCGAGCGTTTGCTCGAGAGCAAAAGTGCTTATCTAAGGAGCTTATACGCTTGTTACAAACAAATGTTAATTTCTGAATGTTAAATTACAGTGCAAGTGCAGTTCATGGATAAAGACTTGCAATGAAAATTAAACGAAAATAGTTTATGTGGTCGGAGTTATCATTTGGCAAAGCGATAAGTGTCTCTTAGTCTCTTTAGCACTGAACTTGGTAAAATATTTGACAATTTAGCTCATCGCTAAGCAATGGTGAGCCAGAAACAAACAGCTCAGTTCAATTATTTGGCGGGCAAATTTGTTTGCAGAGAAAGAACATTGCCGAGAATTCGCCGTTAAATCACAGTCAGAAACTTCTGTCGACAATGCAACACAGCTTTTCCCGGACACATTTATACAAACCGTTCTTTTCAGAATGGTGCAGTCTCGGGTATTGCCGAAATCAGTAAACCGGCCAAGCGTTCTTGCTCTGGTTCGTCGTACCAAAACAAGTAAACCGTTCATTTTAGACCGCTCTCTAGTAGCATCCTACCCAATAAACCGTTCTTTACAGAACGCAGCTGTCACAGTAATATCAAAATTATTAAGCCAACCGTTCTTTTTAGAGCGCTGTCTAGTAGCATCGTACCAAATAAGCCGTTCTTTACAGAACGCAGCTGTCACAATAATATCGAAATTATTAAACCAACTGTTCTTTTAAGATCTACCTACCCGTAATATATACTGAGGTATAGCGCTGTAAATGTAATTGAATTAGTACGTAATGGCCAAGGATTTATAACTATATACGAGTTGTAGATTAGCGTTCTGAAAAGAGCGGTTTGAAAAGCGAAGTCAGAGTATGGTGACACGATCGGCGATCAATCAAGCTGACCCGGCTGTCCTACTGTTTTTGAACATTAGCTGAACCGTTTCTGAATGAGATTCAAAACAATCTATTTTGAGAAACCAAAATGTTTTCCTTATTTGGAGGTAGGAAGCCAAGATGATTTCCAAATATGGGACAAGTCTGCAGACTCGCGAACCCAAAAGTTGTTCCTACTCTATGTTTTAGTTTTAGTCGTTATGACGTAATGGTAAATCTGGCCGTGTCGCAGATAGATATGGGGGACTGGAACGTATTCCAGTTCATTTAAATAAAGAAAATGACGGATTTGCAAGAAATTTCACAATGGCCCAGAAGACGTATTGTTGAAGTTTTAAAGAGAAATCGGACTTCTCGAACACAGCACAATAAACAACAAAGGTTTGGATAATTGTATTGTGGTATTGATTGCTCTATACCAATTAGTAAATGTGCTCAAGATTCGAATGTCTTTGCGACTAAAATGGTGAAAATTTAATAAGTGCCTTCCCTCGAATAAGCGCTCCTCTCGAATAAGCGCCTCCCCTAAAAATGTCCAAACAGTAAATAAGCGCCCCTGGCGCTTATTCGAATCAGTAAATACGGTATATGTAAATATGTAGAAATTAATGGTACAAATAAACTTTGATGTTGTTGTTGTTGTTGTTCCAATCACAACAAAACCTCTGTCAGTCATATCCAATACTGTCACATGCTCAAAAATATACACTTTGTTACAAAAAGTTTTGGCTCAGTCAGAAAATTAACTATTTCAAATCAATTAAAAACTAAACGTTTGCCTATATGCAGTTGATAAAAGTAGCAGGTATCGATCTTTTCGGCTCTGACGACAAGGCTCGATTCTAGTTCATAGTCAAAATGTTTACTAGAACCAATTTATAGAAACTCAGTGCAGGTGAACATACTTGGATAATAACCTACTATTACTCTCTACATCTATTACAGCACGACGTTTCTTGGTATTTTAGGGCGGTTGCAAAAAGAAGCATTTCTAAAACATTTTGTACCCCTGATATTTCTCAAGTATCTCACCTTTGTGTTTGATCGTTTTCTCCCAGTCCCCAAACGTTTGTAGATAAAAGAGTTTGCATCTTCAGGCACCACCAATATAAAGAGCAGAACAAAAATCGCAACTTGACGGTACATCGTTCTTCCTTCGCATACGATACTTGTTTTGGAAAGTGAATAATCACACATAGTTTTATAGTGATTGTGTTTATTGGATTCCATTTAAATCTTTTTACAAGAGCGTGCCTTAATGTGTTGTTAATTTATATAATTCAACACTCGACAACGCCGACGTAAGTAAACTTACCATTGTCAGCGTAGTTAACAACGCTGAGATATGTCAGGCAGTTAATCCTTTGCCATTTGTGTTGCAAGTGAAGGAGAGCTCCCTGTTGTGTTTTATGGACATCATCCTTCGTTTCTTTATGGCATTAATATTTAGAAATTAATTTGTTAATGCGGCAAGAGTTTAGGTGATACTTTAGAAATGTTTGATTGTAAAAACAGGTAAACACTTCACTATAGACCTACACAGCTTCTAGAAAGAAAGTTAATCATATACATTATAATAATAATAAATTTTAAAAAAAGCTACAACAAATATATTGTGGGGAATTTTGCACTGTTGTAAGAGTCTTTATTGTTACTGTTAGTAATACTAATTCTGCAGATATCACACTATAATAAACTAACTATAGTAAAACGATATATGAAATTCATTATTGATTTCTTATCAAAACATATAAGAACTGCTAAAGATATAGAACCTGGAATCTTGGCTTGGTACTTGTTGAGTATTTCATTTAAAGGCAAGATACGATTGATAAATGTATTTTCTCCTTAACGAAAGAAAACAGACAGACAGAAACAAAAGCAGACAGAAATTCTACTGCACATGCGTTATATCAGTTGTAATAATTGGATACTCGATATTCTAAATGCGGTTACACAGAGCGAACATTACATCTATTATAATTTTAAACTTGATCTTATAATATGGACTGTTCTTTTAAATTACAACGCATGATTTTTTATACAGACGTTGCCTTTGTAGCATTAATTATAAAAAAAAAATTATTCCAACTTTAAACGTAGACACGCCTATATACTGCAAAAAAATCTTGAAAATTCCTTGTAAGATTTTGAAATAATAATAATTCATCCTTGCTTTCACTCAGTTGGGGTTCCACCGATCCTCGACCGCTTGGTAAAAATCGAAGGTTCTGGAGGTTTTTTTATTTTATATGGCACTGCCAGTTTGAAATATAAAATTGGATGTTAGCCCTCTCTATCTAGCCAGGAGATAATCACTGCGATATAATACCTGGACTCCCTCTGTTCCATCTCCCCCGTAAAAACAGTTTGCGTGTTGAAGCTCTATATTAGCTGTACTTCAACTTTCCAGGAGACTTTATCATTTTCTGTGGGCTTCTACCACCGCAACAAGCGTTGCAACAATAAAAATTTTTCTATCTAAAGTGTGGGAGACTGCGGGGTGTCTAAAACTGGTGTCTTCGATAGTTTTATTATATCTGTTAAGCCTAATTCCAAGTTTTAACAAATTGAGAAGAGAAATATTTTCATGCGCACGCCGTAGTTTCATCTATTGAACGTTTGCGGTACAGATTTGGTACAAGTGAATCGACCAAATTTTGTATACAGTTTGAAACTATATTATAGGAAATAAAAACTGAAACGAGTAGTACACAAGGATGTATATGCTCTTCCAATTTCTGTTTTACACCAGTGTAAATGCTTCTCGTTTCAAGACAAGGTATTTCTCTTTTTTCCGGGAACAATTTGTCGTTTATTCACCATATCAAATTCCAAAGCAACCTCGTTGACCTATCCAAGGCAGGAAACCCGTCTCGCTTGCACATAATATTGTTCCACAGTACACTATTACATTTTTATCGATATATACTTTTAGTTCAAGTTTCAGAGATTTTTATTATATTAAATTTAAAAATGCACTCTGATGGTAATTTAAAAAACATTGGTGGAGAGCGTTTTTTTGTTTGAAACACGTTCAGTAATATCTTCAATAAGGAATATTAAGGATATTATCGGATGTATCTGAAACAAATTTACTAGATTGAAAATTGTTTTTATTGCTTATTCGAGCGCATATGCATTGTAAGCAAAGGAGTAATTGTTTTGACTAAAATGTATGCAGCACACATTTGAACTTGAACTGTTCCAGAAAAAAATATATATCGTAATTATGGACATTTGCGGCAACTCTCGGCATATCTAGTATCAAAACAGGCTTAAAATGGGATACAGACGATTTTAAACTCTGATTGAGCTCAACAGACCATATAGAATATAGATAAGACGTGAACAAAAACACGTTCGAACAGCAGCTTGCATATAAATGTATTCTGTAGAAAACAAAACACTATGCGTTACCTTAGCTGAAAAGACCCCATGGTGAAAATACTGAGTAAACAGCTTGAGCAAGCACGCACCGCAACTTCTACATAAATAGTTATATAATGTTATGGATAATGGATTAATCTGTTAACGTGTCTGTAGGGCCCTATGGTGCAAATCCTACGTGGACGGCAGGTAGCCACTTGCTTATGCGGTGACTACTTAGTCCCAGTTTGACTTATTCATTGCTAATGAACTTTGGTATTTTTTCAAGTATAAAATCTGTCCGTAATAAACTAACTTATTTCTAAATTTTGTGTGAAACTTTGTGAAATGATTAAAAAACGGTCTTAACAACGATTTAATAAGCTTGATTTAAATTTGCGACCTATCTGTGAACTTTAGAAATGATTGTTTGAATGCTTTACAATAATCGCTTTTAAGTCCATCTTTTAACCGTTTTACAAAGTTTCTCTTAGAGCAGATGCAGCTTTTGTCTAGAAATATGCAAGCAACTGGTCTCCGCACAAGAATAAATAACGTATTTCCCCTATTAGCAAAAGGCATACGAGAAGTGTTTAGAACATAATAATAATAATAACCTTTTAATATTTATCCACGGTAAAAAACGACGGCAGCTATACAGTTGATGTGGCCGTGTGTTGCATTATAATTATCATAAAATGGGTAAAACTATCTACCTAACTAACTATCTACCTATTTAAAATTTTAAAATACTGGTGTAAATGAAAAATGTAGAAGGCTAAAACCATAAAAGTATAAAACAGAACAGAAACGGCCGTGCTGTTTACTCAGTAAGTTTACTGGCACTTTTAAAAGCAAGTTCGTTGAAAACCTATGTCGACTCATTGGATATAAGGCACAATTTAAGGCAACTTAAAGCAACTTAAGCAATAATAGTTGAGAACCTATCGACATTATTTCTGCGAGTCTGCGTGACTAAGCGAATTTTGACACCTTAAGATGATTTAAGGCGGCTTAAGGTGACTTTGATTAACAGGGTAGGCCTACTTGATATTGGACAACTGGCGACACCGGTTTTCCAAAACCTGTCAGATTATTAAAAGTTGGATTATTTTGCTTTCTATCATGATTAGAAACGAGTCTTTATAATTCCCAGAGTCTTGATGTCGAGAACATCAAAGAGGGGAACATTGTGGTTTTCGGTATTGCGGTTTCGAACAATTTTTCCCTCGGTTTTTCAGTAATTTAATTTTTAATGCACGGTATAGCGGTTTTCTACAGTCCTACGGTTCGCGGTATTCATCTTTTTTCGAAGGCGGTAGATGGTACTTACAACACAGTACTCCGCGGTAATAGACACGAAAGACGTCTCGTTCGTTTGTTACATTGCGGTTTCGGTATTTCGGCAATTTTGAATACGGTATTGCGGTTTTTAACGCGTTGGCTCGCGGTTTTGCGGTTTCTGTTACCCCCCAATGTCCCCCTCATCAAAAATAGAAAATTTGGTACTGGCTCAGACTTGTTCCTGGATCAGCTACACCCGGAATACGTTGTAGGTAGCGTAAAAGACAACGCCACGTATTTCATAACTTCTACTGGATAAAGAAATATACAAAGCAAAATTTAGCCGATACAGTAAGTGTGCGTAACCGCTTCACTGTACTATCTTCATTTATTTCACTTCTTTGGAGATCTATTTTTATTAGCTTTGCGCGTTGTGTTATACTCATCGCATAAATTGCGGAATTTTATTTGCTTGAGAATATGATTGGCTATATTTATACGCCACACGCGCAAGTTCGTTGCATTGATTGAGTTGATGGAGATATATGACAAAAGGGAAGTTAGGTGGTGTAGATAGTTGAAACAAATGAATGTCAGATATCTTTTTGCGTCTGGATAATGGAGAGACAAAACAATGATAAAAACTAGATAAACACAATGAAGGACAATGTGCAAGGCTTAATAGCTCATCTTTCTTGTCTGGGTTTTCTTATTTTCCTTATTTTATTCGATTTTTACACTTCAATACGTGACTTGTAAATAAAGAAATAGAAAACACAGGAACTCAACGACAACATTTTGTTAATAAATAATTGCAATATATCAATATCAGGGTGTTCTTGGAAATTAAATACTCACAAAACATAAATCAATAAGCCACAGCAAAGTATAATAACATTTTAATAATTTATGTAGACCGTTTACATGGACCTTTAACGAAGTACGTTTCCCCAATAACAATAGATTTATGATCACAAAATAGTGTTTTTCAACGAAGTTACATTTGCACTCCAGTGCACGCACAAAGTATAAGAATAAGAATGAGCTCCCAATGTCTTTTCTGGTCTCCACTATCGAGTTGGAGTGAACAAGACACTAATAACATAATATAACTGTACAACTTTCGATGTTGTTAGTTTGCTAAGTTCTTCTTTCATCCTGATTGTCCAACACTTCTTTGTTCCTGATGTCCTTCGTAGCTTTCCAGCATCTTCAGTAAGTTATCCAGGTTTGTGACTCGCTGGGGAAATTTAGTTTGTCTTCTTGTGAACATTTCCTTTTTATGCTGTCTGCCATCCTAAGAGGAGATCAAAATTAGTTTTCTAAATAATCTACAATCTAGAAAACAAGAGTGCAAGAATCAACAAATGTACTAAAAACCATCACCTGAAAAAAAATGTTCTCGGCTACTTTTATATACTAAAGCTCTATTACTCAAGGCAGATTAGGTTCTAAGACTGACAACTGTGCTTCCTAGCGATGATGATCCAAATGAAGTTCTTCCATAAGTTCTTGTCGAACGCAATGGATTTAATTTGCAGAATTGAAGTGCAATTAAAACAACATGAGAAAAGGCATGATCCGAAAATGTGGCCTAATTATTGGTAAGAGTTTTCCTAGTTCTGAAGAATCCCATATTTATTTTAAATGTTAGCCTTCTTAGGTCATGGTCAATAAAAAGATACAGAAAATAAACAGCTAGTATATGAGAAAGGGGGGTTAGTTTGAGGTAGTGGATGCATTTTAAAAGCCACTGAGGTTAATTAACTCTAAATCCGAATGCTTCTTGGTACACGAAACACCCTATATATTATTAAAAGGCGCGAAATGATTTAATGTCAGTTTTGAAGTTTCTTGGGCATAGCTCGACGATAACACAAACTGGATATTACTAAACAATTATCCTTTGAAGTCCTTGCACGACCGACAAGAGAAACCCTTTTATGCTATTTTTTTTTTCATTTTTTAGAGAAAGCAAGACTTTTCGTCCATCTAGAGTTGTTTGTGGGAAAACTTCTGAAACTGATTTGGAGAAAAGCCTTTTGTTTTCTGGGCGGAATTGTGTCTTTGATCCAAAATGTGGCATATCTCGAGGGTTTTGGGACAAAGTGCTAACTGATTCGAGACCGTTCATATTCAATTTCTGCAGAAATTTCGGCTTAGATTTACGCATTTGCCACCTATGGATTGGTTTGAAGAAAAGTGCCAACTGAGTGAAAGACAATTCACTTGCATGGGATCAATAGTCTAACTCGTGTTGAGCTATGTTACTAAAATAGTAATAAGTTGTTTTGTAATTTGGAAATAAGTCGCAGAGTGTGTGGTAGGACATTTTACGCACCTTGACACGAAGAAGTGTTCTCTTTCCTAACCGTTCGCCGTAAAAGGCCATAAAAGCATCTCCTTCAATCGCGAGAAATATTGTGAGCAACAATAGAAAATGTATGAATTTTGGCTGCATCTTGATATTCCTTTTGCTTTTGTATCCCAACTTCCAATGTATCTCAATATATAAGTGAATTATATAGTTTGCGTGGGCTTCGGGAATACTATCGAGATGAGGATGTAAATTATTATGCTTCAGGAAAGGATAGAGAGTCAAGCTGAGTTAAAATTACGGTTCCCAAATAACATAGTAAGTAAGCTACTGTTCACTTATATGTGTAATAAAAGGAAGTTAAAAGGAAGATACCGCTTCCGTTTCATCGTGCCCGATAGGCCTGAAAGACAATAAGCGATGACTGAATACGATTGCTATGTTATAAAGCGTGCAGAGCCTCAGGAAATTTGAGTGTCTCTCCATAGAGATAGAGTTTGTCAAGTGGTTCAATGACAACTGTAGATTGTTTCCCAGTGACTCCAGGATTCCTTTATAATATCAAATTGTATTTCAAATATATCAAACAATTTTTAGAACTGTCAAAAGAAAACATTTTCTTGAATGTCCTCTTATCTTGTATATGAACGTTTCGGTATGGTCTCGTATTTATAACCGTTTTTGTTAGAATTAGTGTTCATCATTTTAGATTTGTATCATATTCACATTTGTTGTTTTTCATTTTTTGAAAATTAAAGATGTTTATCACAATATTATTAATCTTGAAGCTAAAATTACCACTTTAGCATTAAATTCAGCAAATTTAGTTTAAGATACTTTTTCACAGAATGCTACAACTTGCCATGGTTATATAATGCTTTATAGGGAATGTACAGTACCCCACAGATTTAAACGGCCCATCTGCTTCGATATTTGGTGTTCTTAGTTTCAGCTTCTTGTCATCCTATTGTGTTACATTGACATTTGATCACAGTTTTCATTAAGGAAAAAAAAGAGTTTTCTTAAAGCCGGACAAAACAAGCAATATGTGGTGGAAATAATATTATTCATTATGCTGATGATTGATTTCAGCTAGCAAAATATAGAAATTGTAAAACTAAATATGTCATATAACTAAATATACTTCTTTGCCTTTTCAGTCACCACAATGTTGCTTCTTGTATATTATATAATTATGTACTTTCAAAAATAGACTGTGTGTACAGAATATGATTAAGGGAATGCGTCTAATTAAAACCTCACAAGCTCTTATAAGACTGATTCCAGAAATCTCGATATGCACAAGAATTCAAATTATTCATTCAAGTAAAATTATTTCTGTGACATTTGACCTGTAACTTCCTTGGCTGTTGTTATACTTGTTCGAAATACCTCTATTTAAATGACATTTGACGATTCTATGTATTTATACAGAAACGTATGTTTATACCGAGCTTGTTAATTAAATTACGTTAGTATCACTCGACAATAAAAATGAAAATTCAAAGCAAAACATATGTGCATAAGTAAAGATCCTTTCTGTAAAGAGGAAAGAGACACCACTTTACCTGAAATTTACAAGCAATTTCTAGGTCAGCAGCATCATTACACTAGCGCCAGGATTCTTTCTTGTAAACGGTTTGATAGAAAAATCTCAGCCGTTGGCGTGTTAATTTTATGTCGCAATAGCGAAAATGAAGGTTCCAGTAAAGGTCCCAGTAAAGTTCGTTAAGAATTCATTGCTGTCGAATCGAAATTAGTCCATAAAATAAAAGCAAGTTATCACAGCGCGTCTGGGAATGAAGAAGAACTAACTATTACGAACATTGCATTAATGGATAGTCCGCGTCAGTTTGAAATTGCTAAACAATAGCAGTTGGCTGATACCCAGCAAGAGATAAATTGGAGAATGCCACGGCTAGAGAACGAATGTTCTTGTAACGTCGACGTCATGTCAACTTATGTATAGCATACTTTTATCTTAGAAAATTTGCAACAATGAAATGTGCGTTATAGAATATTCCTGTTAAAAAACGAATTCGCGAGCATTTGTGAGCATTTGCGAACTTTTTTTTGTTAAGAACCATTAAAATTTTACTCAGGCTCAATGTTCTTAGTTTTTCGACAATTAGAGGCTCAAAATGTTCTTATTACCTGTGTTTTCCGTGGGGATTTGAAATCACCTAAAATTTGAAGTGTTTCTTTAAAATAAGCAATCACTCTGGAATTTTTCCTGTGAAAAGTGGGAGAGGTTAAACGTGAGTCTGTCCACTTACGGTACATGTATGTAGAAGATTGTATGATGATCAGCCTCTGTTTTAGTTTGTTCTTATTTTCAGATGATTTCAGCTTCAATGTTCTTATTAAGTTTGTTCTTATTTAAAAAAAGTGCATTTTTGGCGATCACGAGCAAGCGAGCACCGAATTATGGAATTTAGTGAATTCGAGCAGGCGAGCACCCTCCAAAATTTTGCTAGCAATTCGAGCAGTGGCCAAATTTATTCGAGCACTCATAAATTTTGAAGAACCATTGAACACTCCTTCTTTCCCTACTGAGCAATTTTACTCATTTTCTTGAAATTAAAGTATCAATCTCTATTTGTGCCATAGATTAAAAATATGTTCAAAAACTCTCTACCCAGTCCACAGAGCACAGTTATGGCGTACTATCCAATGATTCAATTTTAGTACGATAGCTATAAAACTTGGCAAGTAATTTGCCACAATTCTCTAGTATATTTAGCAGAGTATGTTCAACATTCGAATGTTTTTAAACTAAATAATCTAAAGGCACTTATATGGCTTTCATAAAAAACCGTGACAGTGACTTGATTTCGCTGGAAATCGAGACAGCAATAGTTTTAAGAAATTGGTTTTAGCAGGTCTAAAAATTTGTGTTTTAAAAAATAAGAACTTGTTTTTAAAACACAAATTTTTAGATCTGCTAAAACCAATTTTTTAAAACTATTATGAACACAGATCGCTCATACAATTTTATTTATCAAGACAGGAACCTGGGCAGATTTGGCTTCTTATTAGTGCTGTTCATTCAATATCTAGAAAGTAACTGGTTTAGATTTTCGAGCGTATTTTTATTTGTTTGATTTATGTTTAAAATTTCTGGGTTACGAAATTTAATTAAGCAACTGACCTGTGTATGCTTTCAGTGTCCTGCTTAATACATCGCAGGCCAAACGGACATGCGCTCTGGAATACTGTGCAGTAAATGTATTTTATTATTCACTAAGCCATAAATTACCAGGATTTTTGCGTGGAATAAAAGTGCTAAACCACATGTGATTAAGGGCCCGTTCGTTTGGCACTATTCCGGAATAGGAATAGTCGGAATAAATCGGAGTAAGCGTGCGCTTTTGGGAGCTATTCCTATTCCAGAATACTTGGAATACATTCTGTGTATTCTGATCCAGGTAGTAGAATTCCAGAATGTATTCCGTGTATTCCTATTCCGGAATAAGAATATCCCAAACGAGAGCGTCCCAAATATCGTATTTAATTGCCAACGAGGTAGTCTCGCCCAGAGGTGAGACTGCCGAGGCGGAGATCATAAAAGCGGAATATGGGAGAAAAATCTCAAGTTTTTTCCATATTTGGGTGTAAGTAATACCCCATATTTGGGTGTAAGTAATACCCAAGTGTTCGGTGTTCGTATTAATGGCCGTGGTGATCATTGAAGGGCTTTTAGTCACCGTATTTCTCTTTGTAAATTCAATTGTAAGCAGTAGGTGCTCAAGGAATAGGGTTATACGCACAAATTTTGGTCAGAAACAGCGTGTTCTCCGCTCCTCGATTTAGAACTCGAGAACCTGAGCGTGTCCGCTCCACAATTCAGAACCAGCGTGTTCGCTTCTCGATTCAGAACCAGTGTGTTCGCTTCTCAATTCTGAACAAGTGTGTTCTTTCGTCTATCGACACGTTCTTAAAGACTTAAGATCAAAGAAACGAACAGAATACTGTACACATCTTATAGCACAAAAATTGTCATTGAACGCAAAAATTACTAAATATTCCTTGATCACTGCGTTCAGTACATTTATTATCTGGTTAATCGCCGTTACAAGCCAACAAATAAGTGCAGGGTTCCTTAGTTTAGCAGAGATTCCTTTTCAGGGTTTCAGAAATTCCAGAAAAAGCAAATGATTTCACCCCGTTGGCACTTGCCGAAAGGCACAACTAGTTATAGTCTTCCAAAACAGAATAAACAATAATTTAATGACGTCAGTTCTATCGAAAACTACGCACAACTATCCGTGCTTTCTATAACAGTCTCGTTACGTACGAACAGACATTTCAAAAACATAGCAACTATGAACCGACTCATGTATAACTCCAACTATAACTATGAACTATAATTTCCCTGAAATCAGCCAAGTAGTTATTTGGAATTTCACTGCAGGCATTACTTATTGATATTTGTTAATTGTTAATTTGACGATAACTAGCCGCCGTTACCGACTTGACAGCGTGTTTCGCTTCGCTCGCACACAGATATAAACTAATACTTTTGACGGACGAAAGCAGTCGATAAAAATCGATAAAACCGATGAAATCGATAACGCTAAATACCTCTAACAGTTGTGAGTATCGATTTTTCTCGATTGAACGCCCCGGGATATTTGTGACATCTTTGCATACACTTGAGCCGTACTGTTTATACACCTATGTTCTCTTTGTAAGAACAGAAAAGTGAAATAAAATTAGTAGTTAATTAATTAAATAAATACTTGATACTGTAAACCTGACCACCGACTATAAAATTTGTCCGGTATTGTATATAACTAAGTGATAAAGTCTTTTTTCACTCTGCGCGTACTTGGGACTTGTTATTGAAGTAACATGAATAAAAATCATGCCCAATATCATCCGATATTATCATCCCAACATTATTATGGTCTTCAAACAATATTATTCACTCGGGCGTTTAACGTTTACCACAAATTTAATAACAATGATTCTATTATAAACAGCTAATGAATTTGGTCTCCAGCAGCATTGTCGTTATTCATGATTTTGCTTTTTAGTAAGGGCATAGAAAGTGCCCTGCTCATTTGAACATCTACATTGTGAAGAGCGAGATGGACGAGTCTCATGAGCAAGAAGACGAGCGTAATAAATGCCGCACTTTAAGCTTTAAAATCGGCCGTTTGCGCGTAAACTTTAATCCAGTTGTTACGTTTGTCTCGGCGGTCATCATTTGGGCATTTGTGATATTCTGTCTGGGATGGACGGAGCTCGCGGGAGACATAATGCCCAAGTGGATGGCTTGGGTGACCAAAACTTGGACGTGGCTCTACATTGGAACGCAAGATGTGTGGGCCGTTTTCATCTTGATGCTTTACTTTTCCAAGTACTCGAACATCAAACTCGGTAAACCAGACGAGAAACCAGAGTTCAACGATGCTTCCTACTTCACCATGCTGTTTGCAGCAGGGATTGGTGTTGGGTTGTTCTACTTCGGAGTA
>JANVCJ010019003.1:0-14154 GCA_026413505.1 Epizoanthus ramosus | reverse complement strand
ATAAGAGTCAACGAGTCGTCGTCTACATTACAACTTATCAGCCCCCTACCCCTCCCCAATAGAGAGAGACAACCAAGCAAATGTTTCTTGTAAACTTAACACATCGGTAATAAACAGTGTTTTACGATTACAACTCATTTTTTCTTGATATTTCAGTTTAAAAAAAAATGAGAATTTTCGGGAATTTTAGAGAAATTTTGGAAAATTTTAGAGCTTTTTACGGGAAATTTGGGAAAGAATTTTAGGCCATTTTTGGGGAATTATGTATCTAGACCTAACTTGGGCATTTTTAATTTTAAAACTGTTAAGTTTCCATTTTTGCGCGCGCGCACGTCAAATTACAATTATTGCCATTGATTGGCTGAAGCAGCGAGGCACTTACTGCAAATCAGTTTTGATCTGTCTTCAATCCAGAAATTAGAATGTACTTTACATAAATAATTTCGTTCTTGACATTATTCGGCAATGTTTTTCGTGAGCGAAGACCGCTTTTTTAAACGTCTTGCAGTAGATAGATAATTGCGAGCGCATCCAACACACGCAGTGTTCTATTATGACACCATTATGACATCACTGGTTTGTGAAAGAAGTGAAAGTCAAATGTTGCAGCTTGTATGATTAGTTTGGTTGTTGGCTGAATCTAGCAGCTTTTCTGGTGTTTTGTGCCAGGACCCGTGCTAGCGGTGACAGTGTGGTTTTTCAATGGGCGAAAGGTATGTACCGGAGTGTTGTCTTCGAATTCAATTCGTCAGAATTACATGTGCAGTTCAAATGTGTCTGTTGCTGCGTGCTGAGAGCTACTGGCTGCGTTAGCAGTCACAAATTATATCTTTATTCTGATCAGATTGAGTGCAAGGAAGAACGACTTGTGTGTCTTACCGAAATAGTCAATTGGGATCTCGTTTAAAGGTTTGATTTGAGTTCACGTTATGTTGTAAAGCTAACGCGGCACTTTTGCCAATTTACTATCACTAAAACTGACAGACGAACAAGCTGTCACTGATTACGCGAAAAATTATCCCGTGTTGTGTAGTGATAGTACTGAACTGACGTTTCATTTTGTGTGAGTGGGAATTAGCATGAGCCGAAAGACAAAACAGAAATTTGCACGACACAAAGTTAAAAAAAGATTGCTGGTCAAACCATTGGCATTGTACGAAAACAAATTTGAAACAGAATCATTCTTGAACTTCCCCTACATTAATCATTTACTAAATAGTCCGTCCCTAAGAAGAAAATTAACTGAATGATAGCAATATAAGTTAAGACTTCTTGAGGAGAAGTCAGTTTGATGATATTTTATCCAATAACACCCATGCATAATACATGTAGGTTTTGAAAAGACGATTGAAGACTGTATAATACCCTTCCCAAAATTAAGACTGGCCTAAACTTGAAGCTATACAATAGGGATCTTAAAGGGGCTATGTCACGGCTATTTAAGGCTTTTTTGCAATGTACGAAATTTTCCACAAATCATAACTCACAGGAAATCTAAAAATAACAGGTTACCGTGGTAGAAAAAGTTAGAAGCTCAAGTTTTCAAGTTCAAGTTTTATTATTCGCACACAAGAAAGACGATGATAAGCCGTAAAAGAACGTGGATGGTTAAAATTGGGGAAGATTAAATCGGATTATTAAAACGGTCCAGGCTAGACACTAAATAAGTTAAATCCGTTCGCGTTCAAAATCGTGTTCTTGTATTTAGACACTTTCGGTTTCACAATATATAATCATTTAACCATTTCTTGTCATCCTGTTGAGCTTACAACTTGTGTTTCATGACTGTGAAGGCCTTGTTCCTGGCATGACTTGAGCGCATGCGCATTACCATGACACAGCTCCTTTAAGATACCCGAAAATCGGTGTAGCGCCATTTTCCCTGCATTGAGATGACGTCATATCAAAGGGGAAAAAATGGCGCTATCCTTAACCTGTACACCCCTGCACGACGTGTCCGTGTATATGGTTTCACTTAGTAATATGCGTATATAGTTCGTTTGCCACACCGCTAGCTTCATAACTGAAACACTTGAATCGCATAACAGTAGTATTCTCAGTTCAGCAACAAGTTTACCTTCTTTTCAGGTTTCCCGTATGTCCACGTGGCAAGAGCTAATTAATTGGCAGTGAAGAATTGGCAATTAACTTGATCTTTCTCAGTTGTGGCGCGTTCAGGAACATAGTAACTTCAAAATTTCAAAATCAATTCTACGTTTGCCATTCCCAATAAGCCGTCGTCCATCGATCTATACCTAAAGTGGAAATTAGCACGACTGCTATTAATGCGACTGGAAATCATGATGAATATATCCATTTCAAGAAAATTATCGTGATTTGAAATTGAATGGAAAATATTTCCTACTCAAAGAAATGTACTTTTTGTTGTAACAAAGAGAACTCAGGTTTTAATATTTCGTTGGATATACGTCATTAACATATGGCTGGCGTTTTCTTAACTAGGACTGTGGCGCTAGCACTATACTAGCATAGGATGGCCAGCGAAACTGAAAAATATATTTTGTTAACTGACATTATTTAAATTTAGTAATAAACACCACCAAAATAATCCAGATTTTTTACATATTAGTCGCGTTAATTTCATGAAGCGTAAATTTTCTGTGATAAGAAATATTGACAATGTATAACAAAACAAGCCAAAACACAACTCTGTAATTAATCCGAGTAATAGCGGCAGCGAGTTCACCATCGCCAATATTTGCCTTATCCCGTTGTCCGGATGGCTTTTAGCTTAGTGTCTAGCTATGTTCTGTTTCCAGTCTTAACTAAAATGTAGATATTGTTTGCTGAAGCGCGGGAAAAAAGCAGTGTTGCTAGGAGACGAGCTATAACATACGCGGGACAATCGTAGTTGTATTTTGTTTGGTCAGCCCGTCGCATAGCAATGGAGTGAACTCCCACGGGAGGTAATGATTTGTTAGACTTTCCTTAATTTAATATATTTGCCAGTATTTGTATTTCTGCTCTCAATGACGTCATGGTCATTCGCTTGTTGAACCATGAAAGAATATAAAGCAAAACTATAAAGGCAATGAAAATCTCTGTGTATATTATATGCATCAAGTTTGGAGGCGAACTGTTTTAAAACTTGCATCCCAAGAAGTGATATAGAGCATGTGCAGCTTGCAACCCGTTAACGGTTGAATCGAAGCTTCTCAAAGATAAATTGCACTCTATAAGACAAAAGCACCGCAACTTCGGTTCAGTACTTTATAAATATGTCGCTTTGTTTGGCGCTGACACAATCGCTTTGTGAAGTGTGACCGCAGTTATTTTAGATATCTTGGCATGGCATTCTTTCAACTAGTCCCCCATTGTCCCCTGGAATGAGCTGATTGTGCACATCTAAAAGCGAGTGAAGCATCTAAAATTGATTAACTCTAAAGTCAAGCCATACTACGGTAAACCATTTATTTCATTAGAAAGAATTGTATTTACATTTGTCGTACAGTTATGAGGGACATTGACTTTGGCTTCCATTTACTGGTGCGGCCCCCGCATTCCTATCAAGACAAAGGATTCACCGCACCACCCACGCTCGCCAGGATCGCAATTATCGCCTATAATAATGCACCGTTAAATCTTTCTTTTGTTGAATAGCCGCCACTTATTCTGAAAGCCTGCCAAAACCCAGAATCAATTGGGTCTTTTAGAATTGAAATTGAAGCACAGAAGTGAATGATGTTACAGCTTATTTAAATTGCTTGCTTCTGTGTTACTGTTACGCTAGACACTCACTGTATGTGCTAGTGCGCTGCGCTGGTAAGCGGTGGTAACAGTGCTGTCTACCGAGTTATTTTGGTGTAACTCGATGGCTAAATTGTTCAATTATTTCGCTGTAAAACAAAGCTAAAAAATTATCCTAAAAAGATGTGACTGTCATTTACTTTCTGCGATAGCTAATTTTCGAGAGCCGCTGATATATAGCCATGCGAAGCCCCCCTCCTACTGAATAACTAAAGCACACTTAGATACTCGTTGTGTATAAAGCGATTAAGTCGTTGTTACCCTTTTGCTGCAAACTGGCAACACAAGTGACAATGGATTGATTGATTTTAAAATATAGTCGATAACAATATATCGTTATACTGTTCAACAAAGGAACTTGTAAGGATTGCAAAAAGCACTGAAATGCTGCATAAAACTCTACAGACAATTGTTTTAAAATAGCCTTGAACACCTAACTTCGAGATTGTGATTTTTCCATGTAGAATAAAAGCTGAGCATACCGCGTTGATTTATTTCAATCAGCGTCTTTCGGTTCTGATTCAGTGGGTTTTATTTCAGAGGGGTGTGTATTGGAGAGTCGGCGTTTATTACTTGGATGGTTTTTAAAAAGCTATAACAGATAATTTCGTCTTATGAACAAGTTTACGAAATGAAGATAAATTAGGGACGCTGGATTCCGCTGGTCAGCCTGTGCATGATGATGTGAGAGTTTTCCACATTAGTTTAACTCAGTTTAATAAGATAGAAAATCTAAATTATAAAAACATACTTCTTTATATGTCTTATATCAGTTGTAAATGCAAATGACTCTAAGAAAATACTCAAATCCGAGTTGTAAAAGAACCGAAAATTACAAGTCAGAATCTTCCAATCAGACCAATCAAGCTCAAGCTGGGTACTGGCGCGTACTGAATAGAAAATCAATGCCATGAGCAAGCAACATCTGTGAGGAAATGTTGATAAAATTATATACCAGTATATCAATAGACCACACAAGAAGGACTGGCACGTGAGACGGCGCGATTCGTTTCCCATGTTTCTGACCATGCGTCAAGAAATGACAAAATATGTCCGTAACTTTAGTGACGCGCACTTCTACAAAAATATGAAAGTTAACCCCTGTGCTTCGTCAAGGTATAATTGTTAGTGTTAACATTAGGATTAATATTAGAGTTTACGTTTAGGGTGAGGATTAGGATGTGGGTTGGGATTAGGGTTAGGTTTTGGGTTAAAGTTAGGGATAGTATTAGGGTGAGATTTTGGGTTACGATTAGGGTTTGGTATTGCTTTGACTAAGCACAGGGTAGTGATTTGGTTAACTCTCATATTTTTGCCGAACTTCTGGTTATCTTGCCATATTTTGATGTCATGCCATGTTTTGACGTTCGTGGACAGACATGACAGACAAGAAGCCGGAATCTGCTTGTTTAGTAGTTTCGCAGAAAAGTAACAGAACCAGCGATACAAGTCATTCTTTAAGATTGTCCATTTCCGTATGCAGTGTAATATTAGCGGTACACTGGAATTGCCCTTTTAAAATTTGATTAATTTTGTCACAATATTAATGTGTATGTGTAATGTGTTGTATTTGATATTTGATCTGATTTTTACCAATTGATAGCAGAGGTGGGCTTCTTAGTGTAAACTAATTTTTCGCAAATTAATGTTGCTGATGAAGTTCTTGAAGATTTAAGAAGGTCAAGGACAAGGTCAAGAACAAGGGTCGAAATGTTCATGTGTGGTAGTTTTCCTTCTGTTTCCTTTCGGAGACTATGGTCGTTTTCCCTTTATCGAATCTGGCCGGCCGGGAACAACAACTATCGGAACTATAGTTCGCAACAACTATCAGAACCGCTGGCCACACTGGCCCTGTTCATGGATTAGACCAGTTATCTCGGGATAGTGCCAGCGTTCTCCGTCTCTTCCGCTCCCCGCTAATCAAGGAAACAACTTTTTCGTGTTATGGGATGGGGTGGAAGTACTGACTTGCTTAAAAAGTGATTTCTTTCAACATGTTGCTGCAATTTTCTTCATATTTGCTATAGCACACCAGTGGCAGTGTGTTTTCATTCCTCATCAAACATCGCCAAAACCAAGAAATCAGTTAAAGCGTAATCAGTAATGGGAGCGGTGTGGAGTGTGCAGTCGGTTATTCTGTTAGTGTTATGTGTAGCGTCCTTGATCAATATATTTGTATATTATGGCTAGGGGTATCATCGGTAAAATACTGACATTATATTAATAATTTATAATTCATGTCAAATGTATCTGCTAATCCGAGGATATTCATTTCGATACTGACGATTTCTTGGCGGTGGAGCGGTTCCGGTGCCAACCGATTCGCCTGCAGCTGAACTTGACCGGCTTTGCTAAAAATTAGTTTTGATGAGTCAGCATCAATTAAACCCTAGAATACAGTTAATCTCTTGTTTAGATAATGAACGCGCTTCAGTTAATACCGGATGTTGCTACTCCTTTGGGTCGAAACCTGCCTAATCGTGTTCTGTAAAGCATCAACAACATCGATATAGCAAAGTCCGAAATTATTCGTTTTGAGTGCACTATTGTCCCAGTATATTCCAAACAGCCGCCCTTTGTTTAAGTTGGTCTCACCCTCAACTTTGAAAATAATATGTCAAAAACCTTAAGGCATAAAATCTCGGGTTTAGTGGAAAAGACGGAGTGTGGAGTCCCAAGAACATATCGTTTTCCACCCGGTGGAAGAGGCAGAGTGTGGAAAACGCGGAGTCCCAAAAAAATTATTTCTTTTTATTTCCCTTACTATTTATTTTCAATATATTTTACATAAGCTTGCACCATTGTGGTTATACTCGATCACGGCTTTGCGGTCCCCCTTTTGTCCTTTCTTACGTACCTTAAAATCCCACTTATAGCGTCTTGGTGTGCATAATTTCGCAAGGGATTTTGTAGTCTTTACCACAGGTCAAATTCACAGTCGGAGAACAGCTGAGAACAGTTGACAATGAAAGAAACCTCACAAGTACGAAATGCTTAGGGTACACTTGCCAGACTGCAAACTGTTCCGCAACAACAACGACGACAACAACAACAACAACAACAACAACAACAACAACAACAACACATTTATTTCACCTTATCTGTATACATATATATATATTTACCCACATTTCACAGCTTGCGCTCTTTTTTATTACAGGCGAACGTTTCTTGGGGTAAACATTTGGAAAAAAGCGACAAATATTGGAGCCCGGAAAATATCTAAGCAAGGCCGTTTGGCAAAAATAAAGTCAAGCTACTTTGATATTTAACGACTATTCGAAGCTATGAGCAGGCTAAGAGCGCCGATGGCTTTGTGCTTCTGCCAGAAAATATGGGTTCAACTTGGCTTGTTATTCCATAAAACTTAGTACAACCGACTCATTTGAGATATAAAAGTATTGCAATTGTATTTTAAAATTGTCACACATTTCCTGAATCCCCTTATATAATTTCATTTATTTATGACTGAACAAGGGCACATTATTTCATATGAAAAGTTAGACATTTCAGTGCAATTTCTTTTCATAAACATTCCTCATTTCTGGCTTATTTTCAACTAACCCAGCCCCTTATGAAGTATTCTGCCTCAGAAAACAGCGCACCAATTAGGAAAACCACAGAATCGTTGTTTGTGTGCAGGATCAATATATAATATGGGCACCCATAACAATCTGGCATGTAATCTCGCTGCACAATCGAAAGGATGAATCATAGAGATAACAAAGAAAGTTAATTGACTGTATGGGCAATAGCAGACACTCCGACCGGTTCAGTAACCCTCCCCCTTTTGCAAATCGCCTGTTAATTATTGATTTTTGCGGTTATTATCGGACAAAAATTCCCGCGATAGCCAGGTTCAACTGATAAGTGTGTTTTGTTCAAAAGGTCCTCAGGAGCACATGTCCGTAGCGTGGTCTGTATCTGAGTAAACTCGGCGACCAAACAATTGTTCCTACAAGATCTTTGCCTGGACTTGCATAGTTTAATGTTTGTCTAGTTTGTTTTATCCTTTGTTATAAGTTATTATATTTACGTTAGATTTTTTGCACAGTAAGTTTAAATATGAATGCATTTTCAGTTTTCCTTTAATGAAAACTTCAAGAAAGCGTCTATAGATATTCAAACTAACCACTGAATATACCCTGTTCTCGACGGTTTGGGTGTTTATATTCGAGCGCTGGTCTCTTGACTATAATTGAAGCAAACAAAGATTAGTGAAGTTGTTGAATACTTAAAATAATTCGAATTCTTTTCCACGCCCCTTTTTCAATATTGTCCGGTTGCCTTGTTTACACAACAGGTGTGGGATTTTATCTGGAGGCAGTATGCGATTCCGCATCTTCTGATTCAAATTTGAACCGAAAGTTGTGTGCCAGGCAGTGGTAGTGTCGCCCAGTTGCGTCAGCGTAGCAGTGTTTCTGAGAATATATATAGAATGTATTAAAATGACGTATGACAGCCAAATTAACTTCTTGTTGTGAAATTCTATCCGTCTTTGCCGTTTATAGCTGAATTTTTAGTGTCAGTTCTCTGGTGTCAGTTCTCTGGTGTCAGTTATCCAAGATTATAAACTTGAAAGAAAATGTTTGGTGCTAGAATAAGCGAAGTTTCTAAAAGCTCTTCTGGTCACCCAACCTTGTTATTTTTGCATGGATTTGTTCAGTAGCCGGAGTAGCTAAACCACTTTTTCCTAAAAAGGCCGGATATTCTAAACACATGTTACCCGAATCTGTGTTTGGTGCTAACGTACCGTGTTTTGACATAAGAACTTCATTTAGCTCCAAGAGATAAGAACACACGTCAGTCTTTTGTGTAAAAAATCAGCGTACGTAATTATTGCACCACGTGAGTGAACAGTTGGTAGGAGTGGAATGTCAAACACCCTGTCTGTCTAGTTCGTTCGTTCAGTGGGTGACAGTGATGTAAGTCAATAAAGAAAACTTTGCCTCTGGCTGAATGAACACGAGCCTTTTAAGCTAGCCTGATCCTGCATCAAGTAAAAAATCCCTCGAATATAATCTTTTCCCAGACAACAAAATTGACTAAAAACCGTGTTTGTTATTTTTTGTTTGGAAATAGCTCCCTCCTTGCTCTTCAAATCAGCGTCATTCCAATTAATACAATGACGTTACTAGAGAAAGTAGTAGGTGTGAACGTAGGAGGCTATATACTGAATAGAAATGAGAGAATGCTAGAAACCATTAGGGACCGGGGAAAAGTAAAGAGTAAACAACAACAATAACAATAACAAAAATAACAACAACATATATTGATCAGTAAACGAAAGACTGAGGCTATAAATATTAAACTATAACTGTGACTTGCATGTTTTGGAAGAGAGTTTTGGATGAGTCTGCACGATAATTGGCGCCTGTGTCAATACAATAACCGAACGTTATGCGAAAACAGGACTAATCCTTTTTGCTATTCTCCTTTGAAATCATGTGAGTGAGGCATCGGGTTAGCTTTGTTCATAGCCATTTTTACAGCAATTATAATCAACCCTTTCAAAGCGAGAAAAATATTCAGCAGTGCTGTCTGTTGTTATTATAAATCTGAGCATGTCCGTCAGATACATGCGACGCTTGAGACAAAGCCAAGGTTTCTTTGTTCAACTGAACTTTTGGAAGTGCATCAATAATGCGATAATAAACATTGCGTCATAGCAGAGTTTCGTATGTTCCCGATATGATATATTTTAAGTAATTTGGTATAAAAAAATCCCTCTCTGGCTCAAAAGGTAAACTCGGAATTCGACAAACAAGTGTGCATGTGACGAATCACAGTGTATCGCATAGGCCCTACCTTGTCTTCGTGTCCGTGACATTCCAGATAGACGAGATCACATGTCAATTTGAGGATGGGAAAAATATTTTGCTATTGCAGCCGAGCATTAATTTCCAGATATTTTACACAGAATGTGATTAGTTACAAGATGCCTAGGAAGTTGGAAATGTTATACAATTTCATACTTATTTGAAATGGGATATTTTTCCGTATTCTGATAAAGCTGTAATCGCTTGTTTATTCTATCGTGCATATTTTAGTTAATCTCTCTTCAATAGACTATTTTCCCGCGTAAAGTTGATTGAATCACTATGGGTTTCTGGTCAGACCTTGTGATCCGTACACGGAGATTTTAAAAATTAAAAGTACTCAGATATTTACTATTAAGTACGTACACAACTTGTCATAAGAGCAAATGGTTCAGTTACTCAGCTCAGAGTCGCGCTCAGTGTAACGACAAGTGCAAGCAAAGACAAAATATTTTATAACGTCACGTGAAAAGACTTGGATTCTTGACTGACCTGCCGATCCAGTTGACTGCGTCAAAATGTAAATATCATAGTAAAATTAGCATGGAGTTCACCAAAATTGTGTACATGTAATGCGCTCATATTAAAGTAAAGCAAATGCTTGTTCTCCGATTTCTTACAATAAGTACGTACTTTCGTCAATTTTAATACATTATGCTATAGCGCATATTTCTACTGTTAAACTTAAAATATACTAGAGAACTTTCATTTTGAGTGACTCGGATTCCGTACTCCAAAACGAAGGATGAAGGTTATTGTAAAAGGTACAAAAAAACATTGAGAGAAGGTGGTAGAATATTAAATTAATATTACTGATTGGACTGAAGCTCTTTTCCTGTCCTTTGGCGATGCGGATCGGTCGTAAACATGAATATAAAAGCAGGAAGTAACTGTAGAAAGCTGGAAGTGACGTGCATTTCCGTTCACTGAAAACCGCCCACAAGTACAGGAAGGAAGCGTTTAAAGCAAAACCACATCGATTCGCGATCAATCTCTCCCAACAGTTTTATTTACTGTTAACAGCCACAATGCAATGTGGCCAGAATATTGCCCATTTATTTCAACGGATATGATTCCATTTTCCTATGGTCGCTTGGCTTCGTATCTATCGCGTTGAGACCATCTTGAATGAAGAATATCGATAGATACCAAGTTACACCGTATGACTGTAATATATCGATAGATACCAAGTTACGCCGTATGACTGTTTTACATACAATCTGATACAATACGCAGAATATCTGACTGAAGTTCGTGATATGAAGAATGAATAACTAGACACTAGGCCTCGACACGCGCTTGGCAGCACCATGTGCACACCTGCCGACCTGGCAAGAAAATCACAAGCTTTCACACAAACGGCAAGAAACCGGCTGATGATAAGATTACATTTTTATGTTGAATATAAGGAATTGTCCCCGCTTTTCGCGTTGTTGTTTAAGTAGTTATCTTTACAGAACATGATTGAAGAGTTAAAAACAAAGTGCAGCAATAATACTAACAGTTTTTAATTTACCAAGAGGATATTTTCAAATGTTCCAAACGGTCAATAGGTACCAGGATGGCAAGAATTATGCGACGGAGCTGAAACAATTATATCCCTTGATAGAACGAAACTCTTCTGACCAGTTTCAAAATGTCGTGCGTCCAGTTCCCGGGCGCGGGTATCCCTCAGCCAAGTTCCCGCTGAGTTAGGGTTTTTTTTTGAGTAATTTGGATGGGAAAGAACGTCCGAGAAAGCATGATTCCCTGCTGTTTTGCAGCCTATTTTAGAGCACACTATAGCCATGAGGTATGAATGCATAATGTCAGAGACATTATCGATAGAATCGTGTACACTGATGAATCTGGTAAGCCTGACACCAATGACCATGAGGCATATTTATATCAATCTATTTTCTTTATTTCAGCAAGTATTTCCTGCATAAAGTCATTCAAAAGCTGCATTAAATACTAAATAAGTTATCACTTCGAAACGATTTCATATTAGGGTCCTTTTAAAGAAATATTTTTCTCAATTCTCGACATTCAGTCCATAAATTAGGAAAGTGATTTGTTGTACTTGTGGCAGTGATCGCGGCTATATATCAAGTATATA
Source organism: Epizoanthus ramosus (assembly GCA_026413505.1). Classification (NCBI taxonomy): domain Eukaryota; kingdom Metazoa; phylum Cnidaria; class Anthozoa; order Zoantharia; family Epizoanthidae; genus Epizoanthus; species Epizoanthus ramosus. The sequence goes on along the minus strand of JANVCJ010019003.1, from coordinate 2,469 downwards.
TTACATATAATATAAATTATTATAAAGCTTATAACTAGCCAGCAGCATGATTCTATTAAAATATTATTTCACACCGTTGTCAAGGACAAAATGTACAACAGGCCCGCCTGTACAGTCTTTTGATATTTAGTTTTGACTTATTCTCGACATTGAGACATAATATTTAGTATTACAAACCCCAAACTTGAAATGTCGATGCGATGAATTTCTCTCTGTACAAAAATATACAACACAGCAATAAATATACTATTTTCATGTACATTACTACAAACTATGTTTCAAGCTTGCGTTTTCCCGAAAGTTATTAGCCTCTGTTTGATTACTGTTGGAAGAGGCAGTTCGTTTATAGTTTCTAATCTGTGTTCGGCGTTGTCCATGATTTCGCGTATTCGGCTCATACACAGAGACTGTAGTCTTTTGGGGTCATGATATTTTACAAGTCTTCCGACACATGTGTACTTCTCATTAAACTGCATCTCCCACTCGAACAGACTGTCCAGTTGCAGTGGGTTTAAATCAGTCAAGTCATCAAGTTCTTCGCTGTCTTTGGTCGTGGTCATTTCTTCCAGTGAAAATGTAGCAAATGCCCGACTTGCATCTCTGCCAGCGAGTACAGAATATGCACAGCCTGGTCCGTAGAAATTTCTCGCGGCTGAAACATCAAAAACGTTTCCATTAACAGCAACATAGATTTGATCTCTTTCTGTTATCCCACTGTATGCGGCCAGTTCTTTGCGAGTAAAGTCTTTCTGCTGTGGTGAAGATTTTATATTCGACGAAGAAGACGCTGCAACTTTTGCCGGGGCCTTTGTTCGTAATCTCATCCAAGTTACTTGCAGTGTGAGAAATACGGTTCCGAGAAGGAATAAAGTCTGTAGCGGGATTTGAAGGAGTAAACCAGCGATATCCCAAGCATCGTAGCTTCCAATAAATTCTTTAATTCTAGAAAAGCCCCACGAAGGAAGATTAAATTCACACTTGCCCATGTTTCTTGTCGGTGCTGTTATGAGGCGGCTGTTGCGGTAGACATTCGGTCGAGTCAATGTTGTGGTCTGAAACCAAAGCCGGTAGCTAGTCTTTATGTATATACGACATACAATAGAAAGGAGGCACTAAAAATAGCGGAAGATAAATTATGACTCAAAACAAAGACTCGTTCTGCTTGAAGTACGTTCAAAGCAGCTTCACTAAAAACTCGTGGCAAGCCGCATTGTTTCAGCGCTAGAAGATTCTGAATCACATGCACACGCTCGAGTCTCCCCGCTTTTGTTTGCCTTCGTGACCCCTGGGGCGTGAAAATTCTGCTTAATTCTGCTATTGTTAAATGTTACAGCCGTTTGCCGACGTGTTTACCGAGAAAACTCAAATATTCCTGCTTTCTACGCAAGCAAAGTCCAAGTGGGCCCAAGTCTGTTTATGTATCCTCGGCTGTCACACGGAAAGCCAATCAAATCTGCTTGCCATTGTTCGATACTTCAGCTTCCTGTGTAAAGACTAAAGTAATGCTTCGGAAGGAATGTGTTATGACTGCAAGTCCGGATATGTCTCTCGACAGAGTAGTATATTTTCCCAATTCCTCAACCTGACGTGTGAAAGAGAGCAGCTTTTGACGCTTTTCACTCAAAATTAACATCACTTCCTCGACTGCAAGTCCGGATATGTCTCTCGACAGAGTAGTATATTTTCCCAATTCTCCAACCTGACGTGCAAAAGAGAGCAACTTTTGACGCTTTTCAGTCAAAATTGACATCACTTCCTCGCTCGTTTTTCGATCGTTTGCTGTCGCTTTGTTTTTAGGTGAAATAACCCGTTCGAAAAGTTCAATCACAAATTATTGATAATATGTATGTAGGAAAGATGATTTGAAAACGAAGTCGTTATTTCGTATAGTCCTGAGGATGACTAATGTGATAAACATATATATATGAAGTAAATCACGATGTATTCGATTGGAAATCGAGTCTGAGAGCACAGACTTTGCGGTGAATGAATATGTTGTATATGTAACATCATCAAACCCTTGCGCTGTTCTTATTTGTTTACATATGGAAATATTTGAATACCATTACGGACAGAATTCCGGATTTTGTGGATGTTGGACTATATCTTCAGGTTTTGTGACTTTGGTCATTTCTGTGAATATTCCGTCTTTGAAAACAGAAGGCTAGATAAATATCCCTGATTTATAATCCGACGGATGTCGTTCGTTCTTTTTGGACGAAAACCAGGTATTCATACGTATTTCCTGGACCTGGTAAAACGGAGACCCAGACGTAGTCCGTGGGGTGAAGGAAGAAGGAACGGAGACCAAGACGTAGTCCGTGGGGCGAAGGAAGAAGGAACGGAGACCCAGACGTAGTCCGTGGGGCGAAGAAAGAAGGAACGGAGACCCAGACGTAGTCCGTGGGGCGAAGGAAGAAGGAACGGAGACCCAGACGTAGTCCGTGGGGCGAAGAAAGAAGGAACGGA
>JANVCJ010018892.1:0-14156 GCA_026413505.1 Epizoanthus ramosus | reverse complement strand
GACCTCGGGCAAAATATTCTCCCGGACAGACCTCGCACTCGGTTATTAAGATGTTTTTATTGTCCTAAATTTTAATGATAAACAAATAAAATAAAGTTAGAGTTCTCTTCAGTTATCATAATGTAAACAAAATATTCTGCAGGCAGGTTCGTTGAACATTCCAAAACACACTCCTCTATCCCTTTATCATAATAATAATAATAATAATAATAATAATAATAATAAATACATTTATATAGCGCCATCATCATCATCATCATCATCGTCATCATCATCATCATCATCATTTTATTTGCCACAGTATATTTACAATGAATTACTTTTACATCTCATAATATGAAAGTATACTAAAAGTGTATATACATTCATATGATAAATAGTAAAATTTTAAAAAAAGTCAATAAACAAACTATACAGGCTATGAGAATTCTAAAATCAAATGGGTGGCGAGGAAGGCTAATATAAAAGCTTTGAAAGCTTATCGAGATTAAGCTGCCCACTTAAACTACAAATCAAAATTTAAACGAAGAGTTTGTATTTTCAAATAAAGTAGCTTCGTGATATGTTTGATGTTGGTGTTACGGTTGTGAGCTCTATAGTAAGTGACATACCTCGTATTGTAGGCCTAGGTAAATAAAAAAAATTAAATCTAAAATCTAACATATATAGACACTAATACCATTTGCTAATTATCCAAGTTATACTGTATTTGCAATTATTGTAACCGTACAATTAAACTCACTTTTAACTAAACAACGAAGATATCACAATTGCAAGTTATGTCACTAAGTACACAATTGTCATCACTCAAAGTTTCTATCTATGTCAAGGAGGCGGGAATTTTCCCTAATAGCTGGCCCTATTTGACCCGATTGCAAGCCTGAGTAAAGCTGGCACTAGTGAGCTTATAAATAGGTGAGGATTGCACATACAGCTGAGATAGTTGTCGAACTTAGTCGGTGTAAATACATCTTATGTCATGGATTATACCTTCCTGAAAATACTAATTGGTAGTCATGCTGTTTCACTGCTATCATTTGTCATTCTCTTCCCTGGAGTCCAAGGTGAGTCATTCCTATTCTTCGTGTTTTGTGTCTTCATTCTACCACATCAACTGGCTGCTAACTAGCTGTCCACACCAACTATATGCTAAACTTGTACACTTTATTTCAGTTTTCAGTATTAAAAAAATACAATAGCATAAAGCAGAATAGAGTAAAAAGCATAACAAAGGAGGACATAACAGGTTAAACCCTAACGTATGTGTTCTCCCAAATCCAAATCCAAATCCAAACTCAATCTCCAACTCAAACTCAACCTAAATGCCGAACCGAAAAACTCAATCTAGTCCATTCAAAATCCCAAACCCATGTCCAATCCCAAACTATCTATATCTCACATTTTTCGTATAAATATAACCTAGCTGATAAAGATTAACCTACAAATTATCCAAATATATTTAAAAGCAGATTTGAAAAATTGTCACCAATATCTTGAAATGACCTGCATTAGCTTGCATTTGATGCAGGTGGACCGCCATATCCTAGAAATATCAGCTTAGTAATTAAGGCGCTTCGATAGCGTGTTTTCAGTTGCCCCTTAGTGCTTAGTTCTCCTGAGTTAGAACTTATCATTCAAACTGGTTTATCTTTCTGCATTTTATTTACGGTATGGAAGTTTAGTTATATGAGAATAAATAGAGTCAAGCATAATATTAGTACTGAGAATGAAAAGAGAGACGGTGAATCCGGGCGAGTAATGACTAATGTTGTCATCTATTTATACCGGTCAATATTTTGCAGAAAATAGCAAATTTCAGCTTAACTCATTTACAACTCCGCTGTCTTCTTTAAACGCTTTTGATTTTGTAACTGATTTAACAAGGATTAGATTGTCAAAAATAAGGATTTTTGCCTCAAATTGTGAAATATGCTTTCATAGATCAAGATATTTTAATTATTCACGGTCGGTTGAGTCAATAAGTTAAGCTGAATTTCTGAAGTGCTCGATATTCGGAAATGTTGACAGGTCAGTGCTGTTGATTCAATGTATGACATTCTAAACTGAGCTTTTTTATATAGTCACGCTATACCTCGATTTTTAAATATTCTTTTTAGAATAAAAACATTTAAGCGTTTTAATTTGGAAACACTTCCTGATCAATTTAGTTTGTAATGTAGACGTGATTATGAACTGAAGAGTTAAGAGTATTGTGTAAGAAAATCACACATATTCAGACACTGAGACATACAGCCTACAGGCCACGATGGTAACTACAGTGGAAACCAACAGGTACAAACAATACGCGCGCAACAAAACCGAAAAGAGAAGCAGACACCACACAAAAAAGAAGAGTAAATTTGCTAATTATTTATTTTTATTCCTTAAGTAATTTACAATAATAAACTATAAAATATAAAACGTGAAAACAACTACAACAAGAGTCAAGAGGGTACTTATAGGTGGTTTTCACGTGACGTTATCAGAACTCTAAAATCTGAACTACAATACCTGTAAAGCAGTTCTTTTAAAAAAAAATTCAGATATCGGCATCGAAAGCATTCTTTGAAAATTTAACGTCGATATGATGATTCGATTTTGAGTTGCAGTATTTTGAATTTTGTGACACTCTCACTCAGCATATTTCCTAAATGTCGTAAAAATCCATATACTTGGGCAAATGAAAAATTTTCCGTCTTGATGAAGTCATAACTAAAGGGTTTTTAAGTGCTTCCAATCCTTCTCATTGGAAGAAAACAGCTTTATTTGCAGAGTACATTTTTGTCCGCCATTATGGTGTACCACTCTGGTAAACCAAGATGGCCGCCACATACTAATCACAGTAAATGTTTCGAATAGTATTTGTCTGATAGCTCGGTTACGGAGTATCTAATTGCACCAAAATTTCAGACATATGTTTACCTGCTCTGTACAAAACATTAAAAGTATTGTTCTAATGTTAGTTTTTTCTCGGACACCTTTTTTTGTGAAAACTACCTATAGCATTAACTGGGGTCAATTCGAGACTGAATGCAGTGATCGCACTATTATCTCTGTTTCCTCTCACCGTTTCCGTGCATGGTTCGGTCGAACCCGCTAAATTAATACTAATATCTCGAGTTATTATTGTAAATATTTAAAAAAAACTGCAAAGCCTATCTTTTTGCAACTAGTTAACACAGAACCGAGGTGATTTCAAATCATTCAAAGGAACCTGTAAGTACCCTTCTTCAAAACACTGGAAATCGCGTTAAGTTCTGCTTTCCTTGCATGGGAAGCATGCCACCGGACCCCTCCCCCTCATGCCAAAACTGGATCCGCTCCAGATGTAGTGTGGAGAGCAAGACGTCATTATGTCACAAGAAGTGTGTTTGTAATGTACAATAGTTATCTTTTAGTTTGTGTCAGACTGTTTACCAGCATCCCTACCAATGTACAGGAATAAGTGGAAACAATTCCCTGAGAAGCGGAATATCCTCTGTTCACCCAGTTATAGTCAATACCACGATGTTGAGTATAACACCCAGAAGACAACAGGTTGTACAACCAGGAGCGAACTTCTCTTTTGCCTGTGTTTTCTACATCGACCAGGAAGACAAAGATAAATTCGAAGATGTTTCCATGGGAACATGGAAGCAAGACCGACTAGAATCAACACTTGTTAGCATTACAAAGGCAGGCCAGATTGTCTTTAATCCAGAGCTGAGTACTGAAGCTCCGTGGTACGCTCATCGATTGGACGTGAGTATAACGAAGAAAGGAGATCTATCAGAAATTACATTTAACCTCAGGAATGTGACAAGGAACGATGGCAGGGAGTACGGTTGCAGCTTATACTTGGGAGCTTTCAAGCAGCCGATTGGAGAACATGTCACACTAATCGTAGGCGGTAAGTTGACTAATATTCCGTCTTAATTGGTGATGTAGTTACAGAAGTTTAGTCTTTCCCAAGCAGTTTTCAACAACAACAACAACAACAACAACAACAACAACAACAACTGATCAACTTTATTCCATACAATCAAGATGTTACACACTTAGATCAATGCAATAATAAATAAACTAATGATATATTTGTATGGGGGTCACCTGGAATAACTAAAAAGCTAATCGTGCAAGGTGACCAGGGCGAGGATGAATACATTACATTCTTATACGCACTCATACACACACACACGCACACGCACACGCACACGCACACGCACACTCACACGCACACGCACACGCACACTCACACACACACACACACACGCACACACACACACACACACACACACACACACACACAGGCGCACATGTACACACACACAAAAGTAAAGTTAAGTTAAGTTAAGGAATGGGAGGTTAAACGGCCATTTCCAGGTATCTCTTTACATGGTATTTATTTTCATTTGTTTGGTATTGGTTTGTTGCAATTGTTGAATCTAAGTATTTCGTAAAGCCTGTCGCACAACTTTGCGACAACAATTGCGATGTTCAACGGATGCAATCAATATTGCATCTTTCCATGTGGATTTCACTTTTGTCGCAGAAAGCCTCACACACGCGGTGTGTGACAGCATGCGATAATCTGTCTGCTGCGCATAGACTAATGGGAAGGGCGTGTCGCTCAGCCTGCGACTGAACTTTAACAAGCCCACAAATACAGTTTCAAATGGAGTCAGTTAGTAAACATGATTTGGCAGCTCTATTTTGTGTTGTGTTGGTTCGACGTTTAAGGGGACGTAGATGATCTCGGAACCGTTCTTGTTGGGCTAAAACGATTGGTTAATAGACCATATTCATAATTTGATGGCGGATAAGAATATGGAAGTGAGGCTGGACAGTCTAATCAGGAGTAGCGTGTTGCTTAAGAAATAAAATGGGGTGCAGATAATAACGAAATCTGTGAATATAGCAATTTCTAATTATATATTCACAGATTTCGACTGTATCTACACCTCATTTTCATTTTTAAGCAATATGTTACTCTTGATTAGACCGTCCAGCCTCACTTTCATGTTCCTATCCGCCATTATGAATAAGGTCTATGTCAAGTTGTTTTTGTTTTGTTTTGTTTTTTGCCTACCAGGAAATTCAAAACATGACTTTTTCTGACGAACTACGGACTTTTACCTAATTTCTCACTTTTCCCTGAATTAGAAGAACCAAATCAAATTCAAAAGTACAATGAAGATGTGGAATTTGTAGAAGAAGTCACCGACTCGAGCAGTCAGGAACTTGACAAATTTATACTTGGGGAGTGAATGTTTCTTCTCACTTCTGGTTAAAAAAATGTATCGGGGCCATAATTATAACAAACATCTTATTAACTGAGTTTGGTCATTCTGTACCATAAATTAGGGACCCACGTTTTTTCCTCATTGGCCCTCGAGCTGCGCTCTCGGGCCATAAGGAAAACTTTGGGCTATAACTTACGGTACGGACCTCGCACTCGGTTAATAAGAATATAATATATACCAAGTCATGTGTATAGCACCCTCAAGCACTTTCAAAAGAGGTGCTTTATAAATCTACTTATTATTATTATTATTATTATTATTATAATTATTTTTATTATTGTTATTAATTTCTAGAGAAATAAATGTTATCAAATTAAGCACCAGACAATGTTAATGCCATGGAAATAGCTGGGTACCATTGTCTGTTTCACTTCAAAGTTGACCTGGTGACATAAACATGTTTTGAATACTGCTCACATTCTCTTGACCAGGCACATTTTCTCCTCAAAGTTATCCCAAGGGTGCAAGCAATGGTCCATTTTACCACCACAAAAAGTTATATTCTACCATTTTTTATAATTAAATTATTCCTGTGTTGTGGAGGGTGGGAATCGACATTCGCTGGTGTGTTAGAACCTCAGTTCCAGTAGACACAGTAGCCCAAAAGATCAAAACTTGAAACAAGTAGTAAAGCGAGTATTATGATTGTTACAGGATGATGAATCTCCACGTTATAGTAACCGGTTATAACAGTTATACGTTGAGTATAATTATGTTTATCTGTAAGCTCTTACCTTTTGCAAGCATTCCCTTGTTCAGCTGTGCTTCTCTTAGAGCCTGTAGCTGTCCAAGCAGGGTGTCCATCTGTTCCTTCTTTGCCTGCAGTGACATCAGCTTATTTTCTAACTCCAACCTTTCTTGAGTGGCGTCAGCAAGAGCAAGAGCAGCTTCCTGAAAGTTCCGTACAAGAAAACAATCATCCTGATACAAGTACTTTTTTAAGGTATCAGGATGTTATATAATAAGGTTTTCTAACCCCAATGTTCAAAAAAAAGTTTTATTCTGGAATTCCTATTCAGAAACTAAGTAAGTTTAATATTTGCATTGAACACCCAAGTGAAATCATCTTCCATTTCTGAGTTATTAAGAAATGCACTTTTCATATCAATTCTTACTGCATGAATATGGAATGTTTGTGAGAATGTCTAGTATATCTGTCAAGCTGTCCAAGATCACACCTAGTCAAACTACAATGTTTGTCAAGAGTAAGTTGATCCATGATCATACCTCATTATCAACATCTACAGCTTGTTCTGCTTCAGCTGGTTGTGTAGATCCACCAGTGTTTCTTGTCTGCAGTCAGAGCATTAGTGGATATTTAGTACACAGGATAATGTCTTCTCTACAAACCAGATGGAAGTTTGGAGTGTCGTCCATGATTTATCTCAGATCTACACGACTGTTTTTAGTACAAGTACAATTAAAGCAATATTACAAGGTAATGAAGACAAGAATAAACTTGTTACCTCAACATGTCATTATGTCAAAATAGTTAAGAATTATACATAATTACATGTAAGAAGTTCAAATAAGAAAATCATAATAATTATATTATCATGAGAACAATTTAATATACATACAGTTTGATTCTTTATTCTTCTTCGGTTAAGCTTTTCATCTTCATCCTTTTCATCTTCATTATCAGCAGCCCTCCACTAGCAAATTCAAAATTAAAATCAATTAGGTTAATTAATACAATAACAAAATACCCACAATCATACAACCAAGTACATAGATCATGTGTGGTACTCAGTATATATAATTATATCATTATATTATATATATATTACAAAAATGTTTTCTCAGGTAATTTGAAAATCTAAAAGGTTCTCCATTACAGATAAATTTAAAACTCTACTTTTTGAGAAAGACAAAATGAAACGAAACAAAACGAAACAAATGAAACAAAACAAAGCAAGAAAGAACAAAGGACACCCTGGTACAAGAACTGAGTTGGGAAAGGCAGGACTGGACACGGAACAACACAATCTGACAAGGTAGAGTCTAACATACATACGTACATCTACACATACATAAACTTTATATATATTCAGATTTTTGTAGATAGCAAAATAAATATGCTAGTATCTCCGAAAAAAAAACAAAATATCTAAACTAACTAAAGATCAAATATAAAAAATGATGGACAAAAAATATGAAAGATTTTACAAGCTATAATTACGAATCAAGTTTTTAAAAGAGAATAAATTTGTGGCAGATCTAAATTTGTCAGTTAGGCCATTCCAGAATTTTGCAGCAGTAAAACATAGTGAATGTTTACCAAAAGTAATTGTATTGACACATGGTATAATTAGTTTATCCACTCCCCTTAAACCTATTTATGCTACATGTATGTTCTGTTCTTGATACAACTTGTATGTTGACGAATCATGCAGTTGATCTAATTGAATTCAGCATAGCAGTAGTGTGACATTTAAAACCAGCCACTGATACAGTTAAATATATTTTAACTATGTGTTCAATTAAAGGAGCCCTGACATTGGAATTATTTTAGACTGAATTTGTTTGAATTAACTCAATTAAAATGTGTTTTGAATTTTTTAAAAATGAACTTTTTAGGGGGTTCATTTGAACCCCTCCCCCACCGAGTTCTCCCATTCAGGATGGCAGAGCACAGGAATTTGGTGACTTATGGTGTAGAAATACTTGCATGCACTTTCATGCACCTTTCAATTAACAAGGAGCCAGAGCTACATTGTACTACATGTAGTTCTTTTGGGCCGGCCAGAACCAACAAAATATAAAGTACCCCATGCCAAGTTTGAAGTTGTTTAACTTCATCATGTAATTATATTATATTACATAATTATTCACAGATTTTCTCTAATCTGACATTGTTTCATTTGGCATTTACTACTAAGGTACTTTGAAAAGCAGTTTGAACTTGCAGAAGCTACCAAACTCCCAATGTTTCTACATTCAAGAAGTGCACATGAAGATTTTATAGGTTAGTCAAGGGCTATCTAATGGTTATAACAGCTAATAACAGACATTATACAATCATATGATTGGTGCACGGATGTATCTGTCATTGCTGTGGTATTACATGTATAGTATATGGGACAGTTTCATAGCTATTCTAGCTTATACTGGATAAATTCTGATTTATGGAAATAATGTTTTACAAACATTTTAATAACCGAGTGCGATCTGTACGAAAGACCGAGGGCAAAATATTCTACCGGACAGACTGAGCAAATGAGGTAATATTAAGATTTTTATTATATGGCTCATTTGTATTTAACTTTGTTTCTTTCGACATTGTTTTGAAGTCCACTACAGACGAAAAGTCTGTACAGTAAGTTACGGACCTAAGTTTCAGCCAATCAGAACGTGAGAATTTAGTTATGGACCTGAGAATTAGTACTGCCATATAATAAATTCTATTAACAAATAAAATTCAACGGAAACATGTTTTTAGACTAAAAAAACAGTTTCTTCAAGGTTTGATGCATTTGCCAAGGGAGAAAACCCTGCTACAGAGGAAATAATTATGTTATCTGCATTGGAGGCTGTCAGGCTTCCTGTACCTGTACCTTCCTGTTGCCAGATTGTTTCATTATCCACATCCAGCTGTTCAACCTGTCCTTCATATCCTAGAGTGGTCAAGTGCTGAGGAATGAAAATTATAAATACAGTCATGTACTTCATATCTAGTATTGATATATATTCATATTTTTAGTTACAACCATTTATTAAACATAACTTTTCATTAGTTTTGCCTCTTTTTCTTTCAGACATAATAAAACGAAATCGAGACAAGTTTGTTGGTGGTGTGGTATGTGTGTCACTAATTACTTAATTGTCATCAGTGTCCTCTCTCTTAGACAGTATTTCTTCACCCACTTCCTTTCAGACGGGGAGTGGAGATTCATCAACTCCCTTCGTTTGTTTTGCTAATTTAAGGCCAGATGGAATGAAACAAGCAGCTGATTGTAATTGTTTAATAATTGAGATGAGATGGGGTGAGATGAGATGAGATGGGGTGAGATGGGGTGAGATGAGATGATACAACAATATTATTGCTGTCGGGAGCATTAGTGACCGGCAGCATCCTCCTTAGCCCAGTGAAAAGTTCATTTTTACTTCCATTTTCCATATATGGTTGGTTCGTCCTTTTTTCTGCAATTTTTACTTCCGTTTTCATTGATCCCATGTGTCCACGTGTTAAATGCACATGCAAGATTTTTCCTTGCTGTCAGACGTTTAGCAGGTCTTTGGTCTCAAGTTTTATTTATCTGTTTGATATAGTTGTTTACAATATTCATACGAACCTGCATATAGCACATTAACTACCCTTGCTTCTCTACAATGTTTAAAGTCCGTAATATTTCACCATTTTAGAATAACTTTCAACAAAAATAGTGTAGACAGGAACTGCAGCTTACAATTATTCTGTTCTGTGTAGCAAAGAAATTAAATATGCAAAAATAAAAGTGTGACATTTATGCTTCAAAAAGTGTTTATATTTTTTATTTATACCGATGCAGTGTCTTTTTGAAAAATACTGCTTGTTTGCTCAAAATTATGCCACAAATTATTGTAGCAAAATTGGTCAAGGACTACAGAAGATAAGTTAGGCAACGTGAGGTGAGATGGGGTTAGGTGGGGTAGGGTGGAGTAAGACAAGGTGGAGTGAGTTAAGGTGATGTGGAGTGACGTAAGGAGTAAAGTGAGGTACTGTAAGGTGCAGTGGGGTGCAATGCAGAGAAATGAGATGGTGAGGAAAAGTGATCAAGGTGCAGTGGAGGTCACATGCAGTGAAATGAAATGAAGTTGGTTGAGGTGAGGTAAGTTGCAGTGGGGTGACATGTGAAATGAGATGGGTGGCAAGCAGTAAAATGAAATGAAATGAAATGAAATGAAATGAGGTGAGATAAGTTGCAGTGGGGTGACATGCAGTGTAATGTAATGTAACAGAATGAATTGAAATGAGGTGAGGCGAGGTGCATTTGGATGAAATGCAGTGAAATTACATATATAAGGTGAGGTAGGGTGAGGTGGGGTGGGGTAAGGTGGCCAGACATAATGTTACATGCGATGAGGTGGGGTAAGGTGGCCAGACATAATGTTACATGCGATGAGGTGGGGTAAGGTGAGGCACAGCATGGTAGGAGTGACATGTGATGTAATGAGATGGGTGCAGTGAAACGAGGCAGGGTTAGTTGAGATGATTTAAGGCAAAAAATCTTTATTTATCTACGACAAATTCATCAGATCTTGCTTGTACCTTATGCTTTAATAATATTTATTACATGTTTATTATATAAAATTATACATGTGTGTACAACTACTCTACTTTCATACCAAAACTATAAGTTAATTGGTTGTATTCCTAGCTATAGTCCTTTTAGTACATTACAGGACATGTTATGTACCCCACTAGATGGCTAATGTTACCTTGAAACATTATACATAGAATTGAAGTTATAATTTATATAAATTGTGAGGAAAACATCTAGAAGGTGACAAAATATGCAAAATGGGTGCAAAACGCCCTTGCAGTAAGTACAGACCTTGAACATAACAAAGCTATTTACAACTCTGTCATTGATCTGAAGTGAAACATTTGGATTGCATATAACGACGCTGAAAGCAAGAATTTCCAAACATTGCAAACATTGTTATAGAAAGACCTCCGGGCTAGTTTACGGCAGGTGAATCTCACGAACCTTATGTCAAATCAGTTGAGATATGGAATGGTCACGCTAACCTCTATTGTGTTTGTATTGTTGTTTTAGGCTCATTGTTTCACAGGTACAGTCGAGGAAGCTGCATCGTATGTAGACCAGGGACTGTATGTGGGCATCACAGGGTGGTAAGTTGTATAGTACATGTCATTTAGTAATCTGGGATTTGACACAAATATGACTTCCAACATATAATGATAACTTGCAACTACAATTCACGTTGACATATGCACATACACATACACATACAGATACACGTACACATACACATACATATACATATACATATACACGCACACATACATATGCACATGCACATACACATACACACGCGTACATGTTCACACATATATACATACACATGGCATTCATACATACATACATACATACATACATACATACAGACAGACAGACAGACAGACAGACAGACATATACATACGCACATAGATGATGGATGGATAGACGTTAAACAGACAGACGGACAGAACTGACTGAACTGAACTGAAAACTTTGTCTATCCTTGGCATTCATCAATTAAAAATTACCTCTCAAGAAAGCCGAGCATATTTACAGATACGTGCAACTTTACAAATTATATGATAATTACATTAAAAATATAATGGTTATGGAATGTGATAATTATATGATCCATGTTATAGTGTAAGCATTAGAAAATGGGAAATCTGCAAGGTGGTTTTTCAGCACTTTCTTTAAACAGAGACAGAAACTGAGGTCTTTATAACAAGAGGCAAGGAATTCTATAGATTAGATTCCATATAGTTATAATATCTCTTCATAGCAGCTTTTGTAATCACTCTAATTGCTCAGTTTTGGAGCCTCTGGCGTCTTGTTGATACCTGTGGAAGGTATCCCAAACTACATCACAGTAGTCAAACAAGGGCTGTATTAAGGCATTATTAATAGATATTTGTGTCATCTTTCTTACAAATGCATGGTCCAACTTGCCTTAGTCACCAATTGCTGATCAAACCTTTTTTAGCTAAAGCCCGCCTTACGCGTGAGGAAAAAGCTGAGCAAAATGCCTTGTGAGGGAGTTCGCTGAACCATTTTGCAAGGCATTTTACTCGGCTCTTTCCTCACATGTGATCAACATGTGCAGTCCATGACAACCTTTGGACAGGCTGAAATTTGCATTAGGCGCTCATTTGAGAGCTCTGTGAGAGTTTTCACTTTCTCCAACAGAAACCGATTTCCTTTGATTTGGCCCATTCTTTATGTGTGATTTCCCATAGCTTATCTTGAACTCAGTTATCTTGACTTTCCCATTATCTTGAACAAATTTTCATTCCCCTTGCTTATCTTGGACAAATGATGAAATTTTCCATTGAAAATGGAATTAAAACAGTGGGACGCGACTGTAAAACTAGTCAGTCTTTATTGTAATATCAGTCCACTGAGTCAATTAATTTCGTTGAGTTGGGAAACTTTCAACTAGTCATTTTCAGTTTTCTCTCATTCCAGGAGTTCCTTTTTCAAATGTCAGCACATTTCGCACCACGCCCTTCACCATCTCCAAGGTTTCATTTTTGCTTTGCCTAAATGGTATATATTAATGCCTCCTTGAGAGAGGAGTGGTAGCTTTTTATTTTGTTCAGTCACAGTTACAAATAAATGGTTGTAAAGGCAGAAGGCAATATCGTACCCAGAGCCATGCGACCCCGGCCGAGCGGCGCCTGGGTAGAGGGGGCATTGTGTTAGATTTAATAACTGTGTCAAGTAAAACCTCATCATTTCAGATACGTGCTATGGCAGGTACATAATAAATATAAATACAAACGGTAGTGCTTATATAGCACATCCTACACAATGTCTCGATGCGCTTTACAAGCGGCGACCCTTCTCTTGTCGACAAGTGTGTGGGTTCTAACAATGACTTGAAAGAAACATTGATCTGAGAATCAATTGGGAAAAGTAGGAAATAAGTCGTTAAGACCTCTGACTCCCAACCCTTTTTTCGCTCGCTCCCATTTCTCGCGCGGCCAAATCATCGAAAATCTCGTTCTTCGGTCTTTCTCTGCTCTGAAAACTCACAGAAACGCTTGCTACGCAGGCTAGCCGAGGGTTGAATTTGTGTGGCCATCTTTTGCCACACCATCCGTGGACAGGGACGTTAAGCCGTTGGTCTAATCTCCTGAAACATCATCTGCCTGGGGGACTTAAAAGAACCCATGCATTTGTCGAAAAGAGCAGGGTAGTGATCCCGGTGTTGTGGTTGAGGGCCACACGGAAGATTACTTAAGCGTAAAAGTGTTACCCTCACTAAATATAGTGGTTTATCTTTTTTATCTTTAAATAAAACATCCCGTTATCTTATACCATTTTTTTGTTTCTCCAGAGAGTTCGAGATAACAGGAGACTTTTGTATCGTGCACTGTTGTGCTCTTATCAGTGGTTCAGCTGTTTTCAAACAGTATTAGCTGCCTAAGCTGGGTATTATATGTTAGGTACTTTAATGTACACTGTGGTGAGTAACAACTACATTTATTTGTATTTTGCAGTTCCCTTAAGAGGACAGAAAATATTGAAGTTATGAAAACCATTCCATCTGACCGGTTATTGATTGAGACTGGTAAGGATTCAAGGCAAAGATCTGATTTTGTTCCGTGATGTTTTTCAACATGAAAAGTGTTCAGTTTATTTTTTATACTGGGGACTCCTATCTTTTTGTAGTAATGACACTAGATACACAACGAAGGATATACATTCACTTTTTTAAAAAATGGCCCTAGATTTAACAGGTCAGATGTCACAGGTCAACCTTACCCTCTACCTCCCCATTCCACACACACACACATGCACATGCACACCAGTTCTTCCTGGTATGAATATTTCTTCATTTTGTATAATGTGGGTGCGATTGTTTGAGAACATTCTGGATTAGGGATAGCCGGAATACTCACTGGGTCTGTTTGATTGGACGCTGTTCCCATTCCAGATTTGGAATGTTCACAATGTTCGAAATGTTTGCCCAACTTCATCTTGACAAATTATCTATCTTTAGGATAAGTATAAGTTTCGCACAAGAATTATTTTTTTGTCATCCATAAAGCGTTTACATATTTATAATTTTTAATATCCTGTAAATCGCATTGAGATTTTTATTTAATAATGCGATTAAGAAGAATAATATATTATTATTAT
>JANVCJ010018891.1:0-22705 GCA_026413505.1 Epizoanthus ramosus | reverse complement strand
TGGAATGAAATGGAATGAAATGGAATGAAATGGAATGAAATGGAATGAAATGGAATGAAATGGAATGAAATGGAATGAAATGGAATGAAGTGGAATGAAATGGAATGAAGTGGAATGAAATGGAATGAAGTGGAATGAAGTGGAATGAAGTGGAATGAAGTGGATTGAAGTGGATTGAAGTGGAATGGAATGGAATGAGAAAGGCCAAAATGTTAAGGACATACCCATGCAAGGCTGGAATTTGGGTAAGAACACTGATTCCCATTTGCATGAGTTACGGGACAGAGAGATACGTGTCCAAGTATTTAAGTTCTTCAAGTACACTGCTTTGTAGTTTTTATATTCTTTATCTATTCCAAACAGTGCATCTTAAAATTCAACTTCCAAACAAAATAATTTGCCAAAAATATAAACGTCTGCAGAATGTAATCAGGCTTTAAAAACTGGTAGTCAACATACAGTAACCCTGTGGCTCCTGTCGACAATCGTAAAGATAACTATATATATTTCGCCTCTTTCTGTAAACGTATTTTCTTACACATATTTGTTTGCCAAACAGTTCAGTTTATGTAGTATATCACTTGGATGTCGCGTTGGGTTTTGGAAACAAATAATAGAAAGTTGGTCAGGGAAACGAATAGTAAAGTTACAGTTAAAATAATATATTTGAACTGGTGGAGTTGATGTTATGAAAAATTGATTTTTTTAAAAAAAGACAAAGGAATAAGACTGGTTCATTTTGTTTTTGAAAAGCTTGGATGTTTTTCAGTTCGGATTGGGGAGGGGGGGGGGGGAGGAGGTCCCTAATCTCAGTTGTTTCAGACTGAAATGGTCGAGAGCCGAACTTTCAACAGCGGCACTGATACTCGAGATAGCCTGTATGTCGGAATACCCCTCCCCCGACAAAAGACGTAGTCAAATTTAATCACAGTAGTTATCGCAATAAATAAGGTACACCAAATGTAGTGTAATATTAACTGGTTTTATTTGCTTATGAATACATTGTTTTTAGGAAACTTTAACCTTTTTTGGTATTTTTATAAACTGTGCAACCTTCCGTCTTTCGTAATATCGGTTCCAAAAAGTACGATCTACAATATTTAAATTTAACTAGCATACTTTGCTCGAGTGTTAAATCGAAAGTTTGTTTTCCTTTGCGAACACTACTGTACCTAATTACAATAATTGAAAACCTGTGCAGTTAGTTGGTTCATGTATTTGGTTTGACCTGAAATATTCATAATTATAATGTCAACAAAATGGCTTAAATGTAGTATTATATGTGTATTAAACCAAAGGACCAAAGGGTGGCTACACCTGAGGAATTTAGTGTGGGAGATATTCTGCAATCTAGGCAAGTTAAGCTCGCATGAGCAGATGAGTGAACTAAGCATATCTACAGCAGCCCGTACTCTATTTGTCTTGAAAATTTCCGTTGTTTTTACATTATCTTTACAACTGTAGTTTCTTGTTTCTTCCTTAAAATACCTAGAGCATATACTTTATTATAAATGATATTCTTGAAAATACAGTAATCAATTAATAATAATAATTGGAGCAAATAATTAATTAATGGGTAATTAGTTAGTTGGCCCTACCAACAACCGCTGCGGCAGTAATTATAAGATAACAACAGTGAAAAACTAAAGAACTATATCAACAATGCTACCAGTGGATACGTTTTAATTACGATACTGAACTTTGTTGTGTTATTTCAAGTAGTGAGCCGGTTTGTTCTTGTTCTTGAAGAAAGATTGTTGAACAAGGTTGTATGGAATTAATTTGATTGTTTATCAAAATATTTTGCTTCAAATATTAATGATGCTACTTAAACCTGCACATTACTCAATAGCTTCTTCTTATCAGAGTTAATGAACTTAGTCTTGACTGCCGCTTGCAAAGCTTGTTCAGTACATTCGCCTCTTCGAGCAAACATGTTGGCGAACGAACACTTCCATGCCTTTGATGACGAAGACTTCTATGTAAACATTGATCGACGCAACTCTGACCGTGCAAGTGTCCGGGTCTCCAAAATGCGCGAGCGAAGCTGGTATACGGACCATACGAATTCAGCAGAGGAGGCCGATGTTGTTGAACAAGACTCGAAGGAAAAGACAGAAGAGGCGTATCCCAGCCAAATTGTTTCGTTGAGACCCGCCATGGAGTGTTCGGACGAGGAGTATGTAGAGGTGTATGGAATGAATATCTGGCACTCCAAACCCAGGCTTCTCCGCGCCTTGAAGGATTTTAACGATCATGCTGTCGAGTTAACGCGAGGATATTTCCAGCAAGCGATGAATCAAATTGAAGAAGTGGTAAGAAAGAACGAATAGAAATTTGTGATTTAATCGTTACATCTTTTGCCAATAATTCCCTGCTCTCTACTGTTTCACCGATCTTGTTCCAATTAGAAGAATTTTTTTTTCATCTGCGGGTTGCTAGAAGTCTTTATTTGTGAGATAGTATGATTAGATTTCAGATAACTTACTTGTTCTGAGAACAGAAATTCCAATAGATTTGTTGTATACGTCGTGGTGATCTGTTTTATTTTTAACTCGGTAACTAAATGATTTAAATTGCGGCGTAAATTTACGAAAAAAACCCCGAGAGCTTGTCTTTTTTTGGGCATATTTTCGGAATGAACTATTTTTGGCGAGCATTTTGTGTCCACATTGTACACGAATGCCAGTAGCCCGGGCACCGTTCACAACCATAAAACAAAAGCAAACAAAGTTGCGAAATGAAATTTGAAATCTTGGAGCCGGCAATAATTAGATAATAATAAGGTCCCTTCCAAAATTATTTTTCTTCGATTTTTCGCCGTTCTCCCTCAACAAGAGCCTGTTCACAGGCTAGTAATAATGTTTTAAAAATACAAACAAAAGCTATAAATAGTCTTCTAATGAATAAGAATATATCTTTGATTGCAATCAAATCTAATTCACTATCTCGTCATCGCCGTTGGTCTCCAAACTTAGATGCAGGGAATGGCGGGGGAGGGGGGGTACATTAGTGTCAATGCCAATAAATAACTTAACTGAAGTGTTTACAATAGATTTATTTGCGAAATCGCGGCGACTCGCATTTCATATAGTCGCCAACATTTTTAACCACCATTTTTGCGACCTTCTCATGGGACTCATAAATGTCAAGAATGGCTCTCTGCCGTATTATTCTCTCTGTTTCTGTGAATGTCATCTTTGCCTATTTATTACCCTCCCCCTTCTATCACCCAGCACCTGCAAACTCGGTCAAAGTAGTTGGTACACCAAATTACTTTGTGCAAATTTCTAAAACAGGAAGAAAGGAATGTTAGAGTTGCTGTTGAGTTTAGTCTGCTGCAAACATCGAAAATCCATTCGCAATATTATTTTGTGTTACGGTGAAAATATTGTCGAATGTCAAATTTCAAATGTCTATCCGGCCTGGGAAATGGGGTGTTTATTATCCCTTTCTCTTTTTTAGAAATTTCATTTCTTTTCTTGAGCGTTGAAATCTGTTGTTGCTAAAATCGCGAAATTAAATTACTCGCAAAATACGAATTTCTTTAATTACTCGCTAAATAGGGAATTTTTTAAATCGCCTGAAACGCTCAGTTTAGCAATGGTTACCTGAGATGGCTATTAGATAGCTATTAGTCATCTCTCCGTATAGCGGGGGTCTGCAGTAACCGGGTTCTGCTGCAGCTGGGAAGTTTTATATTTACTACAGAACACAGCTTTTCCTTGTGGCGCCAGTTTATTCTCATATACAACACAGCACGTGCTCGGACTGCTCCTAAGATGGCAAGCATTTTTTTCCTTCATAAAGCAATACTATTACAGTCCGTGATACGAATCTAAATAATTAAATAAGGCATTTGGTACACTGCTATCCCTTTGGTTGATCCTGGGACGCAGCCAGTTATGCGAAATTCACAAGCTCTTTACGGGGTAACCTCCATCTTTCTTAATAGCTCAGTTCCCTACACCGAAAGTTATTGCGCCATGCAAGGGAGCTGAATAAGTACACTTGCAGTACTTCACGCCATACAATTATTTTAATATTAATATTACAATATCTAAAATTGGGGATTCCCAGTTTGGGGTAGGCATTAAAATAATATTTTGCGATTCTTGAAGGACAACTTTCCTATACACAGCTTTATAAAAGATAGACTTATCAAGATCCAATCCCCGTCAATCCTCTGTCCTGTTTATAAAAGCCTACTATTATCATAATTTATAAAAATGCTGGCTCTATCTACAGATATAAATATTGGTCATCACTCTAAATACGGCTATAGTACAAGCAGACATGTTATTGAATATGTCAGTATTCTCATTCCATGTAATAAATAAAGGTTATTACAAGGTAACATTGAGATAAAGCTTTTATTTTCTGATGGCAAGAAAGATATCTCAGGATCGAGATTTTTGAATGTCTTAAATGTTGCTCCAGTAATTAGATAACATTCATATCTGCGAACAATTCTGTAATAACCTTTTTTTATTAAATGGACGATAACAGAGGTATTATTTCTTACTTTGGAAAATAGAACAGCTATTTATAATCTTGTATTTAACGCGAGTAGCATCCTTTTCATATGCCACCCTGATTTACGCTGAGTAGGGTTAGAAGTCACAGAAATCCAACAACTACAAATAAAAATATATGCACTGACGCATTTAGTTTCAGATGAGTGACACCAGAAATTCAGTACCTCACCCAACCAACAGTGTAGTTAAATTCACATTAATCTGAACTAATCACCATTCATGAAAAGATGTAACTGCATTTCACAAGATCAAATCTTCACAACTATACGAAAAAAATTGCATTTTAGTATTAGCGGAAAAAAATTATCATAAATTAACTTAGAAAAACCAAGAAACAAAATCAAAACAAGTGCAAAAATAGAAGCCTTCTCCAACGTTCATTCGTGCGAGACTTGCTCTCTATATATGTTTCAAATTTATAATTATATAAGTAATATCTTATCTTCCCGTATTTACAACTATTAAAAATGATGCTACTAATCAGTCTTACAATTATGTAAAGATAATAACGGAATAACAAAAGTATTCTCATGCAATGTTGGATTGAAAAAGTACCAATGATACAAACTCCCGAATTTGATTCGGATAATATTATCAACATATTATAAAGTTTTGTATTGTATCAACTATACGTTGAAAGAGTGCACAATTTTTGTCTGAATTTGTTGCAACAACATTTGGATTCGGCAAATGTGCAAATCATTTCTGTAATAAACTGTAATGGAAAACGAAGCTGAAAACTAAACTCCATTCCATCCGCCTCGTATGCTGGGCTAACCATGTGGAGGTCTCCAAAGGAAATTCCTTTCTGCTGCTCATATTCAAAACACAATGTTATTCCTTATTTAGAAATTCGAGGAATCAAGGTGCATCCCATAATATTCGTTTCACTGGTTTAACTTGTGTTGAACCAAATTCTTAGAATTTTTATAAAAGGAAAACCATCGAGAAACGAGACCTGTGACTTCACTGGTTCTGTGAGTGTGGAAGAAGACAGAAAGAAGCACGGTAAAAAGTCAGGTGAGAGAAGAAAGTCCAATTTGTCAACAAACCACTGCATAACCTGTTCATGCGAGACTCTAGACTGGCGTGGGATTCTTGGAATATCAACTCTACCTTGGAAGGTTGATATGACACTTTAAATATTTAAAATTAATTCTATTTCTGGTTGGTCGATTTTAGAAATATCTTATCTATCACAGCATATATCCTTTCTACAAGGGATTACATTTGTTATACGTCGCAACAGCCTGTTCAAACTTCCTGGTGACATTATCCAACTCGTTCTCGAGGTTATCCGCTTCCTTCTTTAGTTGTATCATTTCGTCCCTCTGTTGTATGTAGCTACTTAAAAGCACTGAAATTAAGAAGAAAGCTAAGTTAATATATATATATATTTATATATATATATAGCTCGATAATATCTGTATTCTAAATACATTTGGGCTCCTATCTGAATTACGAGTTCTTGAGGGTCGATTAGGATATCGCAATTTCGATAAAACACGCAGATCAAAAACAGTCGGTTGCACAGACACAATATACAACAAAGTTACATTAATCGTCATCGTTATCGTCACCGTCATCGTCACCGTCATCGTTACTGTCATCGTCACCGTCATCGTCATCGTTACCGTCGTCGTCATCGTTACCATCACCATCACCATCATCGTCATCGTTACCGTCATCGTTACTGTCATCGTCACCGTCATCGTCATCGTTACCGTCATTGTCACCGTCATCGTTACCGTCATCGTCATCGTTACCGTCATCGTTACTGTTACTGTCATCGTCACCGTCATCGTCATCGTTACCGTCGTCGTCATCGTCATCGTTACCATCACCATCACCATCATCGTCATCGTTACCATCGTTACTGTCACCGTCGCCGTCATCGTCATCGTTACTGTCATCGCCACCGTCATCGCCACCGTCATCGTTACCGTCATCGTTACTGTTACTGTCATCGTTACCGTCATCGTTACTGTTACTGTCATCGTCACCGTCATCGTCACCGTCGTCGTCATCGTCATCGTTACCATCACCATCACCATCATCGTCATCATTACCGTCATTGTTACTGTTACTGTCATCGTCACCGTGATCGTCATCGTTACCATCATTGTCACCGTCATCATTACTGTCATCGTTACTGTTACTGTCATCGTCACCGTCATCGTTACCGTCGTCGTCATCGTCATCATTACCATCACCATCACCATCATCGTCATCGTTACCGTCATCGTTACTGTCATCGTCACCGTCATCGTCACCGTCATTGTCACCGTCATCGTCACCGTCATCGTCACCGTCATCATCATTGTTACCGTCATCGTTACTGTTACTGTCATCGTTACCATCATCGTTACTGTTACTGTCATCGTCACCGTCATTGTCATCGTTACCGTCACTGTCACCGTCATCGTCATCGTCACCATCATCGTCATTGTTGTCACTATCATTACGATGCATTACCTTCTGCCTCCATGACGTCTTGCAGCAGCTTGGTCGCATTTTCATGTGTCGACTGTATGTCACTTAAAGAACTGGTGGCAACATTGTAGGCTCCATCGACACGCTTTGCAGCATCTGGAATCTTGATGACACTGTCATCGTAAATCTAACGAAGCAACCAAAACACGCCAGTTATTCAATCAACTAAAGTAAGGTTTATTCTACTGAACATTGAGGTAGTTGGAAGACACAAAACATGCAGGGAAACAGCCAGAGATATAAAATGTGTGATTGTTGCCGCATAGGAACGTAATGGACAGGAATTAGCAACAAAATATAGATGATACAGAAACCACAACCTAACAAATGATACAAATTCATAATGATATAAGCTCCCCTCTACGTTTCCACGTTTATTTAACATAAATGCCTTTTAAAGAACACTATACACCTTCAAATAGCATATTAGGAAAGCGTGATGCAAGTAGAGTGTCGGGCAATAAGTCTAACTATAGCAATGCTGTCTCATCAAAAACTAATGAAATCGCTGCAAATATTGAAATGAACTATCAATTTATTGTGACGTTTAAGAATGCCAAACTGACGTCTTTCCATAATGCTGTATATTAGTCTCGACTTATTCTTTTTAGCTCATTCTGAAGCGTTTTTGTACGGCTTAGAAGCCCCCTGTCTATATTAAGCGCACCCCCAAACCCTTATGAACAAGTCTACTATATGCCACGGGTTTATAACCATTGCGAGAAAAGCTACAAATACAATTAATTACTAGTAGAGGTAACCAAAGTGCTGCCGTGTATGCAATTGAGTCTGGTAGGGTGCAGTGAGCTGTAAGCAGTACAGAAAGTTGAGTCAGTAGTTTAACGAATTGCAAAAACCCCAATTCTTGGTTTGCATGTGACGTCATAGCCGCCATGTTGGTGTACAATAACAATTGAGTTGCGATTACTTTCTTTTGTTCTGTACACCAACACGGCTGCAAAGGAAATTCCACAAGCAAACCACACCACCAAACACACACATACGCCAAGCCAAACCTCGTGGTTGAAAACAATGTGGTGACGTGATATAACCATGATCCCCCGCGTGCTCATAAGCGTATGACGTGGCATCATACTCAGACCTCCGTGAGCGGATTGGGACAAACAATGGTCTAACGCGCAATCAGAGAGACACGAAAGGATATAACAGCAGGAATAGGTCATGCCTCGCTACACTCGGCATTAGCGGTTCGTTTATTAATTGGGGACTAACTATAACGAGATTTATAGTTGCCAGTTTGTATTGCTTTGTTAGAGCATGTCACAAAACAGTTAAACATCGTGGTTTGCTGTGAATGCATGACGCACCTTCTTCGCCTCGTGTGACACGTTGTGAGCATTCCTGGCCACATGTGAAGCGTTCTCTGCAACCTTCTTGGCATCAACAAAGCACGTCCGCCCCTCCTCAACTGACGTGATGGTGCTGTTGATGAGCTGCAATGTTTCTTCACCAACTTTTGTAGCAACAGAGAACTGCGACTGTACCTAGAAATAATCAGAAAACCGGTGATTGGGTGGTCTTCTCGTATCACCACACCGATTGTTAAATTGGTAACCTTTATTTCTTTAGGGTGATCCTTTTAGTACAAAGTATATTGTTATCACTAGGAGCACTAGGAACGAGGAAATATAAAGATTACAAACAAGATTGACAAAGACCGACACAGCGATATAGGCAGACTACGAGAAACAGACAGACAGACAGGCAGATAGACAGACAACTAACAGAGATAATCGGAGAGATAACCGCTGACACAGTGGAATAAGCTTAAGTAATACAAGACAAAGTGTGAGAACGATGGACTAATGGGGATAAACTCGGCAATAAAGACGGATGGAGAAACAGTCAAACAAGAACAAACAAACAAACAGACAGTCAGTCAGTCAGTCAGATAGTCTCAGACAGACAAAGGAAGAGACATGTGCATGCAACCACAGATAGAAATGAGCAGATAAATTGGAAGTAAGAGGGTTAATATGGACTAACTATCATAAAAAAATTCAAATAACTTATCTTCTAAGAAATCATATACTGTGCTATCTGTGGACACGAATTGACCAAATCATTGCCAAGCCGAAATCGCTAGTTTTACATTTGCTCTCATTTTACTCGAAGACACCATTAGCCTCTTAAATGTCTCGGTGATTAATTAGGATTTTTCTTTACGCCCCAATCGCACTAGAGACAAACATTTCAAATGTTGCAGACAAATACATCATTGTTTGACTTGACCCAGTGCAATCATATTTTTGGAAATTTGAGTGAAATTGCCCAGAAATTGCCCAAACCAACCAACCATCAAAGACTCCGATTGAGGACAAACATTCTGAAAATTACATCGTCTGGACAAGATGTTTTTAAATATCTTGTCGAGATATTTCAAAAGTTTGTCTCCACCGCGATTGGGGCCTTACAGTTTAACTACACTGGACAAAGCTAACGTCTACCATTTTCTTTCTTTCTTGACAGATAGTCAAGAATTCTCAGAATTCTGTACTACTTACAGTGTTTGTAATATTTCTGATCTCCTTCACCATCGTGTCTGTGTGTTTCTGTAAACTCTTTGCCTCCTCGATATGGGCGTCTGACTCATTCAGAGACGTCTCAATACCTTTAACAGTGTCGAGTGTAGTCTGGGACACATTGCTAAAACAGATCAATAATGACGGTTTAATACACACTTGAATTCAGCCGTGGCATCACTTCGCAATTCCTTATATTTCTTTCCATTTTTCCAAAACGTTTTTTTCCTTGGGTTTACTTTCTGGGGATAAGCTTATTGAAGGCCATTCTTCGTCTTGAAAGTTGCTGTACTTAAAGTTTGTTACTTTATAAATATGAGCCAATGGGCTTATTATTTTCGGGGAAGGCGTTGTTTGGAGAAGTACTTTTGTGTCTAAAATGCTTGAGCTTATTCTTTCGGGAGGGAGCTTAATATCAGAATTCTACAGTACATCACGACATTAGTTGAATGAAGTATATACCATGTCTTATATTGTAAAGAGTAGTATAGGAGGGATGAAATTATCATTATTTTTCGGGGGAGTCACATTAATTTTGGGGGAATAAATTAGTGTAGGGATGAGGTAATGGGCTCTATTGACTTCTATCTCTTCTATTCCGCCGTTTAGTCATGATTAGTTGATGATTTGCATAAAAAATGGAATATTCCGCCATTTATTCATGAGCACAAAGTACAAAATAGATAATGTAAGATTATAATCCACCGCATTTTATTCATGAGATCCCCCCCAAATTAATGAGAATTCCCCCCCCCCCAAAAAAAATAAGAATAATTTCATCCCTCCTATACTACTGTATACTACACAATTCTTACATTGCTTTCTTGGATAACATTTCCACTCCCCGGGCCTGTTGTAACCCAGCCGAGGCCCCCTCAAATGTCTGGTTGATAGCTGTCTCATTCACTGGTGTGTTGTTGATCTCATTTGCTAACCGCTGAATCTCCTGCAGGGTGACCGGCAGCCGCAAGGATTGTACACTCGCTGATATCCTGTTAGCCTCAGCTGTCATGTTGGTCACATTGGCAACCGTGTTGATACCACCAACAACTTGACTAAGGGACGACTCAGCTTGAGCCAGAACTCCGGTTGCGTTGGCCTATGAAAGCAAATGGTTACTTTTAGAAACAAAATGCAATAGATTTTACTATACGATACAACACGACACAATACGATATGATACGATACAATACCATACAATACTATATGATATTATACGATACGATACAATATGATACTATACGATCAATACTATACGATACGATACTATATGATACAATACTATACGATACTATACGATACAATACTATACTATACGATACGATACGATATGTACAATACTATACGATACTATATGATACTATACGATACGATACTATACGATACTATACGATACGATACTATACAATACTATACGATACTATACGATACTATACGATACTATACAATATGGTACAATACGATACGATACGACACTTTAATAGTGACTCCCCTTGGGGCTTTCGAGTCACTATTTACAATCTATTTACAAGTTAGCTTGGGGGAAACAACACAGCACACTGAAAACAGATTGCATCTTGTTATAGTTTCATACCTGCTTTCTCGGTTTTCTTGTCTCACAATGTATCAAAACAATGGACTATCAAAGGGCAACTTGACCTAGTCACTTGCAAAAATATTTCTATAATAAATGTTCTTTATATGCGATCCAAAAACAAATGCAAGTCACCCGCATTGAAATATATATGAAGGTTTAAAGAGAACATACTTAGTTCTAGGAGAAAGGTCACCGTTCTTTGTCTATCATCCTTCTATATTAGTATAAATACAGTACATTTCTTCATTAGACTAATTATGCAAACTCAATCCTTTTTCGTTTTTGTAATGCTAATTAGCATCATGCTGCTGCGTCAAGCTATTGTTACAATGTACAATTATTTACAAAATAATCACACCTTGAATTCTGTAGCATTTCCTAATGCCTCCGAAGCATGCTTTTGTGCCTCCAAAGTCTTCTGATAAGCACCTGTTGCATTCTCAACTGCCTGAGCTGCTTCAGCTCTACGCTGAGTTGCAGTAGTCTTGGCAGTATCAACAGTAGACTGGGCCGAATCTACCATCACTTTGGCATTTCGTCCAGTCGACGAGGCCCTATTCATTTGAGTGGCAATCTCCTCTGTGATCCGGGAAATTAACTCCAATTTTCGGTGGCTGGCAGCAAGTGAAGACTGGAAACTGGGACCAAGATTTGTTTCCGCCACACGTTTCTGAGTGGCAACTACACTCAGTCTTGTCATGGCGTCGTCTATCTGTCGTGCTGCAATGGCAGCTGTTGTGTTGGCCAGCATGATCTGGGAAAGAAAATAAGCTCTCACGTTGCTATATGTGAATGTCTAAATCGTTAATGTAAAGACGTAGTGAACGCAATATCGAGACTGTGGAAGGAAGGACGAGGTATTAATCACCCTAAGTAACGCTATCCTCCTTAATCGTAGTAACCTTATAAACCTCACCCTTCGAACATACAGCAAATTGTATTGGGACAAAACTCTGTCACTTTTGTAGCCAGGATTGCTTCAAACATTTGAATTCACCATGACAGTAAGGGGTCGTTCACAATTTTCGACATTTTCACAAGCGTATAAAACCTACGCTTTTAGGAACCCCCTCCACCCTCCTGAAAGCGTACATAAAAAATGTTGACATTCATCCATATTCATATCTTTCATCGCCATCGCTCGGCTGTTGAACGCACTTGGAAGAAGAGCAGACGTCATGCTCACGACGTGAGTTGTAATGCGTTGCGTGACATACTCAGACCAGCTTACTCGTTTGCTCCAGCTCCCGGTCAATGTATGAGGCATTCTTTCTGAATCATCATTTCAATAAAAATGTTTTAGAACAAAGTTTAATTACTGCAAAACCTTACTTTTTTGTGTTCATTTGTAAAACCCATCGAAGCAAGACATATATCGATATTTTTTATGAACTCAAAAGCGTACACTGACCACTAACCCCCTCCCCCCTAAAGTACGTTTTGTACGCTTGTGAAAATGTCGAAAATTGTGAAAAATGCAGATAATCGTCTGGATTATACTACTATTATATAAAACGAAAGTAAAATGAAAGATTGTGATAGAGGTCAGACCAAACAATCACAGAATCAATTTCAAATTTTGCACCCCTAATCTCAGTATGAATTTTAAGGACATTTTATCAACTTTTCGTTTATCATACTAAAGCCATAAGAACTTTCCCTGACCTAGGGAAGGATTTTACAAAATTATGGTCTTTCGAGTACTTAATTTTCAGAAATGATACTATATAATGGCTTGCATGTTTTTCTTGAGGGCTCATACAAACTTTGTTAACAGGACACTAAGCCAGAATTGTACTCTAACACACCTGTTTATCATGAAAGAACAACATGATTTGATGGGAAACTTTCAAAACCAATGCAACCTGAATGAAAACTAATACAGTAAAATAGTTCTTACCATTTGATAACTGTTCAGTATTTTGCCATAGGCTTCATATCCTGAGGCATTATAGCCATAAGCTAATACCCTGTATCTAGTTGCCATGGAGACTATAAGTTGATAGTCAGCATAGACCTTCACCCCAGTTCTTCCTGTCCCTGGTTGGACGTTAGGAATAGAAGGGAACTGGGTTGGAGCCACAGGTACAACTTCAACTGTGCCATTGAACTTTGCCACTACCGTTGTTAAATACAACTCGGCGTCTGACAGGATCTGCTGGGATGTGTTGAGACGCTCTTGGTACTGAGCTATACTTCCTCGAATCTGGTAAAGAATAATAGTTTTCAGATGGTTAGGGATGTTGTCCCAAGGAGAGAGGGGGTGGATGGGACAAAGTTGATACATAACTAAGATAGAAACATGTATACTATTTGTCAGCTGCACTAGCATAGAGTGGACATATTTGGTTTTAGCATCAGCAATCTTGTAGAAGTGTAGGTTAATAAACGAAATGCTAATTATACAATAAACTAGATATAACAGGCACTCTGATTGGTTGAATGCCGTTTATCATTCAATATAGAAAGTTGTTGCTCATGTATTATTTATTATATAATAAACAAGATATAACGCGCGCTGTGATTGGTCCAAAACTGTGATCTATTTTTGAATTGACACCAAAATGACGACACGCCTCACGCTTTTTTTTGTTTTAGTTGAATTACACTGGAAGAAAACCTCTGTTTCAATTATTGTATAAAAAAAAGATTCCATTTTCCGTGCGTCTGTTCACTAATAGATGTTCAAATGACGAAAAAAACACTATATCTTTAACTTTATGTATTTCAGTTATTTCTTGGTGAATTATTACAACAACTTAGTGCATCTTGATTTTAAAAACCGAGTTAAAATTTCAAAAAATTTAAATCTATAGGAAATTGCTTTGCTTTCTGTCACTGGACGACGGCAGGAATCTGAAGTTAAATCCATCAAATGTGGAATACTGTCAACTGTCAGAATATCTGCAAGATTTGTATTTGAATTTCATCGACACAGTTTGTTTGGAATGGGCCTAACTGGACCTTTACTCTCCACAAGTGAAAATCTGCTCTCTCCATGACAAGGACTTTGGTCACCAGAACATATGAATTCGGACAATATTCGACTTAAGGCCAGGATAAAACATACACTACTTTGTCAAATTCTTGTAAGATTCAAGTTTCTATAATTATTGTAAGTAACACAATAAATATCATTCCTAATACCAGCAAGAAAAAAACCCTATAAATAATTCGTCTAAGTGGCTAAATTTTATACTGTTGACAGAGGGAAATTGCTGCCAGACAGGCTTTTCTGTACACACGGAGGAAGTAGAACATTATTAACCGCCAGACAGGTGCAAAATCAATGACACACAACCTTTGACTTCATTTTACAGTTAAAGTTGTCGCTGCAACATAAAATTTCAGAGCTTTAACACAATATAAACTGGTAAGTGAAACACGTCGCCAGAAAATGATTTGTTTCCCAAAAATCAAGAAAGAATTGGTATGATCAAGTAATTTGAATATATGAAATAACCAACTTTCAACAACTAACAAGTTGAAATGTTCAAGTGTAGTCAATTTGCCACTCCATATTCCGATCTGAAAAATCAAAGAAACTGTTTCTCTGGTATTAAGAATTTTTACAACAGGTAAACAGGCTCTTTGTGAAAATCTTCTTTCTTATTATCCCTTTCATTTGCTGTACCACCCATTCATTTTTTTCTTCAAAGGCTTTTAACAGGAAAAATTAGATAGGTTTTTTAGTTTTGAAGCTAAATGAATTAGTAAAGAGACAATTTGTATATATTGTTCAATGCTTGCATTTTAGGCAAACCATGTTGTATTTGAGGAAACGAAAATGTTTCTCATATTGGTGTATTCCTATTTACATGCAGTTATTCTCTTCCGTAATTAAGCCCACTGTTTTTTCTGTTGTTCCCGTCCTAGGCACTTAAGCTCTCTAGTCTACAGGTCTTCCATATGAAAATTTTCATGTTTAGATAACAATAGTTTTCCTAGAAAGATAAACTCACACAAACACATTGTTTACCCATTCTCAAACTCATTAATAATTCATCAAGCAACCACAAAGGGAAATCAATACCGTGATGTGCTTGGAACTGTGATCAAACACTGTTGGATTTTATATACATTCACTCTCAACCAGATTTAATCAAACAATTTAAGTTTTGATTGAGAATTAACGTATGAAAAACCCAGCAGTTCCTATCACATATCAAACACTGAGAACAGAATTGGAAAAACGACACGTAGCGGCTTTTTCTAAACTGAAATTTGAGGTGTTTGAAACCTGATGAAACACTCTTTCGAGTGTTCGATATAGATTCTCAAACAACTTAAGTTCCTTATCACATATCAAAACATGTCACGGTATTGACGTTTTTTTTGACAAATTATTAATAAAATTTGAGAATCTTATATAAAAGTTTTATAAACACTTTCGATATGGCTGCGTGTATTTCTCAACTCTGTTCTTGATGTTTCATACATATATATGATCAATCACTCCGGATTTCTTGGGCCTGATATATTATTTCAACAAGAAGTGTTTTGCTAACATTATTTATGTCAATTTCACAGGTATCCGAGTACGACAACACAAAGTAGTTGTATATTTGTACAACAATTCTACAAAATGAACAGTGTACAGCCAAACTTGTCATCCAATTCCTCTGATGTTCACACTCGAAGCACATCTATGATTGTAGTAGAGTCCCTCATTTTCCTTATACTCAATGTTACAGCATTGAGTGGTAACATGCTGGTCTGCCTGGCAGTGTACAGAAACCCTTCCCTTCGCAGCATCACCAATGTGTTTGTCACTTCCTTAGCGGTCACCGATTTGTCCACGTCACTCCTGGTTATGCCCATCAACACCATCGCCTCCTTTCTAAACCGCTGGACAACTGGTGATCTTGGCTGCCTATTCAACCAGTTTACTGCTTATTGTCTAGGTGGCATTTCAGTACTAACACTCACATCAATAGCTATTAACCGTTATGTCTGTGTAGTCAGACCATCACTTTATCCCAAACTTTACAGCAAGAAATGTGCGATGGTGATAGTTCTCAGTAGTTGGTTGGGTGCATTGTGTGTGATGGGAATTGGTTTTTTTGCAAGTGGCTATGAACTGCATCAATCAACACAGAACCCGACATTTTGCGTCGATGTCTTGGCGAACAGCTCTGCATTGAATTTCAAAAAACTTGCTCATGCTACATCTATAACAGTTCTTGTGATCTGTACTTTAATAATAACTGTCTGCTACACGATTGTGCTTTGCACCATTCGAAGACACAATACAGCAGTTGCTCCATCTTTGCGAGGAACAAAGAACACAGATCACAATGTACTAAGGTCCTTACAATTACAAGACCACAGGCCCAATCACTGTCTTTATATGCACTCATCCAAAAGATACTTCAGCCAAAATGTAACATCTCCCTCAACTGGAAAATCTGTTCCATCAACAACGCATTCCCTGCAGGAAATCAAGGCCATGTCTGCCTTACCCCTGGCTGACAGTTCATTACCACAAAACAACATGTGTGACTCTACAGCTTTCAGGACAACTTCGAACAAAACCAGCTCTGGCCTTGTCATACATTCCTTGCAGGAAATGGAGGCTAGAAATCATCATCATCATCATAATCACGACATTATAGCTAACCAATCAACTTCACAGAGAAGCAGCTCTAGGCATGTCACTTCTTCCCTACAAGAGATAATGGCCCGCAATGATGATGATATGTCTACCTTACACAGAGCTAGCATCAGTTCATTGCAAGAGCACACATTACATGCCACTATCGAACCAAGTTCACAAACAAATAGCTCTAGTTATGCCATTCTTTCCTTACAAGAGACAATGGTTAGAAATTATGACGATGTGCCTGCCCTACCCAGAGCTAGTATCAGTTCATCGGCAGAACACACTTTACCTGTGGCTAAGACTAAGTTGCAACCTAACAAATCAACTTCACCGACAAACAACGCAAGTCCTGTTGTACCTTCCTTGTTAACCAAGTCGAAATGTAATGTCACACCTATTGTGCCAGAGATTAAAACCAATTCATCAAAAATGAAACCAAATGACACTGTCAAACCAATTGTACACAGAGGTCATTCTAGTCACGGTGTGGCAGAAGCAAAGATAACAAAGTTACTAGCAACTGTGTTGGCAGGATTCTATTTGTGTTGGCTGCCAGTTTTTGTTACCAATATCTTACAATTGTACCGCAGGATAAAAACTGGTTCATATTTATACTTTAACTTCTATTATGTGTTTCCAGTGTACACAAGTAGTGTTATCAACCCAATAATTTACACAATAATGAGTCAGCAATTCAGATCAGAGTTCATGAAAATACTTCATCTCCAATAAATACGTTTCCTTGACAGTAAAAGGTAACCAGCGTGCAGATACATTTTGCCTGGGTGAGTATTCATTGGTTAGCTTCAGTTTTTCACAAATTACAATAAGGCAGCAACAAAATGTATTACTTTCTAACAAAAGGTGGTATATAAACAGGCTTCATACACTTTTCAAGATACAAAATTTCATGATTTTCCAAGTGTATTTAACTGACGTTTTCCAGGACTTCCGGTGCATTATTAGACATTTTCCAGGACTTTTTTCCAGTGATATTTTGAAGCAAAAATTTACGGAAATGAAATTCCAAGTAACTCTCTTTCCAAAAGAGGAAAGGAAAAACGATGATTTTGAAATGATGATTTTCCAGGTGTCTTCCAGGAATCAGTATAGAATTCCAGGATATTCCAGGAATTTCTGAATACGAAAAAATTCTAGATTTCAAGGCTACATGTTTTATTATAAGCAGCACACATTCCAGAATATTTGAATCCACCTTTGATGACCACCTTTGATTGACCACCTTTGATTCAATGTTCTGTGGAGTAGTCTGTTGGAGGCACTCTAAAAGAGAAAAGGTAGCTAGCTGACATGCTGTTTAGGAAACTTTCATAAAGGTTTCGACTTTCACACCAAAGACTTGTCTTGGGATTTCAACTTCTTTGGAGCCCGATGTCAAGGGTCTGAATTAGCAGACTAACTGAATATTCTACTATTTTGTTGTTGAGATTAGTAATATGTATGTAGTGGAAGGTTCATATATTTATATATTCACGAACTATATTTGTTATTTCCTCAAACCTCTTGAACATTATAGCTGCTACGTTGAAGCGTTAGGGTGGATTTATCATATTCTAAAGTTATTGGAAGGATAAGTGTGTACAGGGTTCGTACACTTTTCAAGACTGAAACATCCAGGAGTATTTTAGGCATTTTAAAGGAATTGTTCAAGAGAATCTTGAACTGACTCATTCCAAACCGAAATGTAACTTTCGCTATACTCAGTTGCAGTGATATTCCAGGAGACAAGGTTAAATTCCATAATAATAATAATAATAATAATAATAATAATAATTAGCCTTTCTTAGAACGCATTATAATGCAAGCTAGCCTCAGTGCGTTTACAATAATAAAAATAATTAATTCCGTGACTTTTAAGGAAACAAAATTAATTCAACAATTCCAAGGAGCTTCCACTTCATTTCATTTCATTTTAATTAATTAACGCTTTTTGCTATGCCTCAATGCGTCTACAATAAATGCTATCTGGTAATATTACCATAAACAGACAAACCCTGTTGGCGATCGTTGATACGTACCCTGTTTAACTGGTTAGTCTTCTCAACTAAGTTGTACTGTGCCCCATCAAACACCAGACTGGCATTGGAGAGATCTCGGTCCAGTTGTTGTAATGTAACATTGATAGCCTCACGTGACATGCCACCGAATGCCTGCAGAAGGTCTGTGACATTCTTCTCCAACACGGACACCTCTTCGTTCTCCTTGTTAATCAGCTTCCACCAGTTGAAGTAGCATGGTTCTCTACAAGCCTTGCAGTAGGGAGGTTTCCCTTTTGTTGAATAAAGCAAAGAAACTATATTCAATACTTCAGCAGTACCAATCACCTCACAAAGATATAGTGGAAATGTAGAAAAGCATTCAAAAGACATCTTACATAGTGCTTTGACACCCCCTCCCCCTCCCCCTTCCTTAAAGATCAAATTGCCTTCAAGATGCCTTACCAGTACCACAGAATTCCATGGGGCTCAATAAATTCAGAATATCAAAATTATGTCACACTGACTTCAAGTATTTCAAAATAAGTTGTGATGGTAAACTGTTTTCTCACTCCAATAAGTAACAGTTATAAAACCTCATGTAGGCTGTAACGTGGGTAAAATGTAAACAATAAAAAAATGTTCAACCAAAAGGGTTGCCAATGGGTCTTTACTGCAGTCAATGCCGACTAAAAGACACTTTTACTGTTGTATAGAAGTTACAATATGAAATGTTACATGGTTGTGGGTACTACCAAACCCGACTATTGGTGCAGTACAGTGCTAGTAGCTGATAGCAGGGCCTGGCGTTGGCCATCCTCGTTCCCCAGGTCTTCTTAACATTCAATATGGCCATCCGCAACGAGAAAACCCTGGCAAACAGCAGATAATGTGATCCCAAAATCTCCCGGCCTGACGTTAAGGTGGGCATTTTGAATAAATTAAGAAACTCCAGGATGTTTAAAGATTTTGGATCGCGTAATATGCTGTCCACCACCGTCTCCTCTTCACAAACAGCAATAGTGGATGCCACAAAGACCTTGGGAATGAGGTTGACCACTACCACGCCCTCCTCTCAAACACTGGCATTGTATTGCACCAAGAGTGGAGCCTGGTGTTGACTACAACTACGTCACGTTTCCAGAATGCTGCACATTACAACTTCTAATTGAGAAATAGGCAAAAAGTCAACCACTTGGATCTGGCATGATGAACAATCAACATACATTACTTGCTGTTGACTCTGTGAAGAGAATTATCAATGTCTAATTTTCAATCCTGACTGAGGCAACACTAAAGTCTTGGTTAAATGCGAACGTTTTTCAACCAAGGACCTCAAAACGAGGGCACGTTATCAGCTTCTTCTTGTCAGACTCAGATTCAGATTCAGATTCTTTTCAGGCTTACCTGTCGTATGCAGTGCACAGCCCTCACATCGTCTGCCTCCATATCTCCCCCCTCCCAGGCTCACGTTACACACGCACTGCCCAGTCCTAACATCACACACTGTCCC
The DNA here is from genome assembly GCA_026413505.1 of Epizoanthus ramosus. Classification (NCBI taxonomy): domain Eukaryota; kingdom Metazoa; phylum Cnidaria; class Anthozoa; order Zoantharia; family Epizoanthidae; genus Epizoanthus; species Epizoanthus ramosus. The sequence continues at coordinate 2,422 of JANVCJ010018891.1, read as the reverse complement.
TGGTTGTGTTTGGTTGACGTGACAATTACACTCTGTTAAATAAAAGGAAATCTGGTTAATTGCTCGCTGCAGCGGATTTACAGCAAACTGGCACCTGATACCAGTAATAAATGAACCACTGTTATTCCAAAAAAATGGATAATCAGATAAATATTAGTTTAGAGCTTATCAATCCTATATGTTTGATAATGATAAACGTTTAACAAAGACATTGTTCCCAAAAAACTTGCAAGACAGAGGAAGCTAAAAGTTCTTTAGTGATTCCTGGATTTTTTATAAACATTTTGAGCTTTTTTCCTTGTAATCCTATCTTGGTAAATTGTATCTACCTATCTTAATAATTGAACTTTGGTTTTCAGTTAGCAGTTAACAGAATTGTAATTACTTTAGTTCCTAGATACAGCGATCCTGTTGATAACAGTTTTTTCTAAATTGAGAGGATTACCATGTAAAAATAAAAGAATCTTATTTATCTAATAATTAAGTAACTATCATGCTGTGAGTTCATGGACACAATTTGTTTAACGTACGTGGCAAGATCAGTATCAACAATGGATAAATCAAGGATCAACTAAAAATCATAATCTAACAATTTTGGTTTAAATATAAAATCTAAATCCTATTATTTCAAATAATATGTAATATGTAATATATAATATATGTGCAACAACGTATTCTTCACAACAAATAATTCTTTCTTGGAATGGTGAATGAATGTTAGTGGGATACATGGCGCCACCTACCAACACATTTCTTTGTGACATCATAATAGCCCCTGTTACAAGAGTCGCACTGTCTTCCTGTGACATTCGTTCTACAACTGCAGTCTCCAGTTATCTGTAATAACCAAATTGTTACATACTTCAAAGATTACCTTAAATGTTCAGTTCCCTACTTTTAAAACAGAAATTGGGATGGATTACTGGGGTGGATTCAGGATTTGGAGCACATGGGGTTCAACATTGGTAAAATGAGAGCTGAAGGTTAGAGTATCTAGGGATGAGGTGAAATGATCTGGCACAGATGAGCCCATTAATGCTCTCAACATATGTGACTTCATAGCTCAGTTGGTAGAGCACTGCACCAGCATCGCAGAGGTCATGGGTTCGAATCCCGTTGAAGTTCTGAAAACTGTTTTCCAGGCTTCTCTTTTGCAATTGCATAAATTGCATATATTAATGTGAAGATCATTTCATCTCATCACATATACCGCAGTACAAGCCCACTTTGTAACAACAGTATCAAGGGAGTCAAGGGGAACGATCCCATGGAAAGTTTGAAAATTGGTGTGCTCTGCAGCCTTGCCACACTTAGCCTAACATGAAATTCAAGGAGTTTTCATGGACTTTCAAGGTCATTTACAGCAAATTCAAGGGCCTTATGCAGCAAATAAAATTAAACCAACAGCTACACACTTCAAAATAGGAGACCTAATTTGATTCAGATTAGTTAGAACTTACAGCAAAGGCAGATTTTGTTACAGACACATTTACGTTTGGAAATTCCAGCTACTGCTATACTCTCAGTCACTTCATGTTACAGAAACCGGAGGCAAGTACCAGCACTGACAAGACACTTTGTCTACTTCAGTCCTTAATTGGAGCAGACTTGACCGTACAGTAAAAACCCTGCATACAAGAACCTCATTTTTAAGAACCTGTTAGGCTAAGATTCCACATAGACCCCCTTTACATAAAAACCTGTTTTAACCTAAAATTTAAAGCAGATTTGTTTGTAGAATTCACAAACCAAATAAAACAAGCTCTAAAAGGCAATGAAATGTTCTAAAATTGTTTAGGTTTCATTTATATTTGATGTTTCATCAGTATATAAAAGCATTGAGAGAAAGAAATAACTTAAAATAGGGTTTGTATTTGTTTAGACTGCAGTCATTTACACATGATTATATGCATATTTTATATAAACAATAGACAGCACCAATATTCTTCTAGCAACAAAAACGTAATTTCTCAGTAAACACCAATATATAAGAACCTTTTGAGGCTAACTTGGAAAAATGCAGGTTCTTATATGCGAGTTCTTACTGTAGTTTTAAAATTAGCACACTGAACACAAAACAAAATCAAAAGTACCAACATGTGCAAAATAAAAGATACGAAACATATGTCATCAACCAATAAAACAAAACGTTACAAACAAGTAAACATTGTGATCACCTCATTACACTGCAGCTGAGTGGACCCGTCTGGATGACAATTGCACTGTGTACAACCCTTGCCGCTGGTGTAGTTAAAGGCATTGACTGCACATTGGCCACAGGTCATACCGTCAACATTGGGCCAGCACTTGCACTGACCCGTAACGTTTTGGCATACATTATCCATTGAGCCTAACGCTGTACAGTTACACTCTGCAAGGACCACAAAGAGACATTACACCAGTGATTATAACATACACACTA
>JANVCJ010018780.1:0-14158 GCA_026413505.1 Epizoanthus ramosus | reverse complement strand
GAGTTGTCTTGCATGCTGGATCCTTAGACATCCAACTAATACCTTAAAAGGTAAATATTCCAAGCTTGGAATTGCCTTAATCAAAGAGCACCAAGTTTCTGGTTTAACATAATAAATGTTTCCAAGATGGTCGAAAAATAAAACCAGTAAGGATGAGAGCGACTTCTGATATACAGCACGCATACACTTTCAAGACCGGTGTTCTATAATTTTATTGTTATTTAGATTAGTCATTCGAAATATGTAATAGTTTTTCATTTGCAAGTTTGATACAATTTCCACTCATTTCAACATACAGAATACACATATCCACACCCCATATCAAACACATATCCACACACCATATCAAACACATATCCACACACCATATCAAACACATATCCACACCCCATATCAAACACATATCCACACCCCATATCAAACGCATATCCACACCCCATATCAAACACATATCCACACACCATATCAAACGCATATCCACACACCATATCAAACACATATCCACACACCATATCAAACACATATCCACACACCATATCAAACGCATATCCACACACCATATCAAACGCATATCCACACACCATCTCAAACGCATATCCACACATCATATCAAACGCATATCCACACACCATATCAAACGCATATCCACACACCATATCAAATGCATATCCACACACCATATCAAACACACTACATGTACCCAACAGATGTAAGTAGAAAATCTAGAGACAAGAAGGTAGGTATATCGGGAAGGGGCAAGGGGCCATAGAATTCCTGGCAGAAGAGCTGCTGGGGGTTGACAAGACTATATGTGTTCATGTGAAATTTTGCAACAACAAAATAATATTTATGACATCTCTTATTTACAACATCTAATCTATGTTTTTTTTCAAATACACAAAGAAAGAGAAAATATACAAAAAACTATTTGTTGCAAAATGCCTTATACTATGGCATATCATTCAGTTACTGTACCTTTTAGTGAGAGATTAAAGCAGCCCAGTCTGTCCCCTGCCAGTGAGTCTGCTCCACACTGTAGTACAACAGCATTTGGCTGGTAGATCTCCATTACTCGTGAGATTACCTATGGAAATGTATACAGACATTCTTTCCTTTAATTTATAACATGTTTAGTTACTTTTCAAATTCAAAAATACAAGACTACATGTACATGTATAAAGGCCAAAAAATATATGTGCATTTACTACAACAGTCATTTCAAAATGGCTGTTATGTAGCTAGGTGGATGTACAATTTGTAGTGCTATCAAGCCAAAGCCAACACCTAAACCATAGAACAGTCCTAGTCACACTGACTGACTGCAAGAGAGACAGACATGTACTGTAGGTAGGGTAAAAATTAATATTTTATTTTGAAAATAATGGTATTTGGTTTAATTGCCTTCTAATAATTATTTATATGACAGTAACTCTTGTCTACATGTAAAACAGTTTGTCATGAATGGTTATACATGTACTTCACTAACCCCATGACATGTTTGATTTCTATTTTAACTACTGTCTAATGATGCGCTGATCATAAACTGCAAAACTTAAGGAACTAACTTCTAAAACATAAAATTTTAGGCTAGGTTGACAAAATTTTAACACTATTCAAACATATTTTTCTTTGGCCTAAAGTGTTACTTACAGGGTTAAAGATTTGTTCGTAGGAGTCGTCATCAATACCATCTCGTAGAGGAAAGTTCACTGCATAATATTTTCCTTTACCAGCCCCAATATCCTGCAACAAGACAACAAGACTATTAATTACAGTGTGACGGCAAACAGGGCACTCATTTTGTCACTTTAATAACAAAGGGCACACTTAGGCATGCAGCTCATAAAGTGTAACTGTATGTTTGTTTGAATTTCAAACAATTTCTCCACAAATATAACAAACTAACAATTTCTAACAAATTTGGTTTATTACAAATTCCACAATTCTAATGAGTTCCTAGCAACTATTTTATTTTTGATCAGTCGCTTTCTTACATTTAAATACCAAATTACTTATTTCCAATCACTGGTACTAATAATACAGTACAATTCAACCCCTTCTTAGTTCTAGTATAGCGTATCCATGCTGTTTTAGAAGTACACATTAAAAGTATAAAGCAAACAAAGATAGACATACACCAATCTCAGAGAGCTCAGCCAAAGTTGCACGAAATCGAGGTTAGTCAGTCCAGGACTGAATTGTTTTGCTGCAAAATTTCTGCATTTTTTATTTGTGTTTGCATATGTTACAATCTCAACAGCCACAAAATGAACTTTAGGCATCATCGAGCTTGCTGGTGTGACAGAAGACTGACTAACCTCGACTGCATGCAGTGGTGGCCATATTTGGATTAGGTGTATAAGAAGTAATATAAGAAGTAAAGAGAACAATAACAATGTTGCAACACAGTGTGTCTGAGGCTAAGAGTAAAGATTGCCTTCCAATAAATGGTCTTCTTCCTCACCCGTAGGTCGCCTGTGCCAGGAAAATATTCACCATACTTATGGAATGAAACGGTCATGACACGATCAGTTGTGTAGAATGCTTCCTCTACACCATCGCCATGGTGAATATCGATGTCAATATAAAGTACACGTTGGTGATACCTGAAATAGTGCAATAACAAAGAAGGTTGAAAACTTAGAGTGCCAGCCTTAAAGTGAAGAAGGGGGAGATCAAAGAGCTGCTTATTCCATTTATAAACACGCTGCTAACACATTTACTTTGACCAGTTGGTGGACACTATGTTGTGCAGGTAACACAATTGCTAAAGCTGGCATAAAAAAACAAAGATATAATTATTTATAGGCAGCAATCAAAAACTCTTGATACAAGCACAGACAATAATGCTTGGAAGGATGTGCCACTTTGCCAATAAATGAAAGTTCTAGTTTATTTACAATGACATCACATGTTGATAACTGCAACAGCTGTCTGAAAATATTTAAAATTTTAAAAAAACATTTAAACTAGCCAGCGTGCTAAATTAGAAATTCCTGTTAGATATTTGATTAACTAAATAAAACTATTGTGAATACATGATTGGAGGCATGGAGAAATGGTTTCTGCTTATAGTTTGCAGAATCTAGTGTCCAAGGGTGGGATTCCCTGCTGTGAAGGAAATAAGGTACTTTGGTGGTATAAGGTATAAGGAGACGTTCCAACCCCTGGAGCTGAAAAATTGGGAGACTTTGCGAGCGACATCCTAGGTTTAATGCAATTATCAAAAATATAATATTTATAGCTTTATAGCAAATGTATGGAAAACAATTGTACATCTTATCGGGAGGGGAGTTCCAAAATCGGGAGGGTTGGAATCTCTGTATAAGGTATAGAGATGTTTCTCGTGTCGTCGTCCATTGTTATTAATGTGCCAACCAGAGATCTATTGTAATCATGGTTGGCACATTTACATTTCAATGGCAATGTTTACAAACAAGAAACATCGCTATATTGGGGTCAAATGCAACAAGATCAAATGCAAAAAACTATTCAACCAGAACCTACACATTATAAATTATAAATATTGACTATGAAGCATACTAGTTTCTAACACAGTACTTAGGACAATATCCAGTGAATGGAAGTTATCTTACTTCAGCAGCTCCAGGATGGCCAACACAATGTCATTGACATAACAGAATCCAGAGGCTTCTGACTTCTTTGCATGATGCAGACCCCCTGCCCAGTTGACAGCAATTTCTGCCTGCTGTTTATTCAGCTTTACTGCACCAGCTATTGTGGTCAAAATAAAAACACAGAAGCTTGAGGAAATTGGTTAGCATACACCTATTAACATTCTTACACACAACATTCCAATGCCACAGCCCCCCTCCTCTTAGTTTGCTGCCCCCTTCCTTAACAGGGTTTGTACACTTTTGACCTTCTGAAATTCCATGACTTTCCATGACTTTTTCCATGACTATTAAGAATTTTCAATGACTTAATTTTTAACCATTTTTTCTCGACACTATCAAAACTATTCTCTGCTTGAGCTTTTTCTGACACACTAGCCCAGTTCAAGAAAGAAATTGGCAATACTTTGAGAATTTATCCATAATTATTGATTCAAAAATGAAAGATGTTATCTTTCTGTACATCAAAATCATTTCAAATCGCTGTTTTCTTCTCGCTACTTTTGGTTTAAGAACTCACCCATGATGTTAAACATTCAGCTCCATTTTTCCACAACTGAAATTAAAATTCCATGACTTTCCAGGCCTGGAAAATGGAATTTTAGAATTCCATGACTTTCCAGGTTTTCCATGACCTGTACGAACCCTACTTAATCTGTCCCTGCTTCATTAATCTGCTCCCAATAATATAACTTCAGGTTGAATTGACAAAGAAAGCACTTGTAATTTTCCAACTGTTGTTGTTGTAGATTATGTAATTAATAAGCTTACCAATTGAACCACCAGTTGACAGTTGGCAAAATTCAAATAGTCCATCAAATACTGGGCAATCTTCTCCAACGTTGACTAAAATGAAAACATGTGCAAGTAAGTACACATGATGCAAGAAATACAATTATAGAGAGTCTAGATTTTCAACACCTTTTGGGGAGCATGCCCTCAGAACCACAAAAAGTGAGTTATGTTTCCTGTGCACATAAAAACCTCCCATTTGTTCATCTTCTGGATTTGGAATATTTATCTACGAAAATAAAACACACTTTTACACACTTAATTAATATATTTTCAATAATAGAGTAGAGTTTGAATATCTCTAACAATAAAAAATGTAAACTAAAATATGTACAGTTTGTAAAATTTTATTTTATAATGAAAGAAACATATTCTATTTTTGAAAAAAACATAATATTCTATTTTCTTCTCAATATGGCTTTCATAAAGCACAGTCATATATTCCACAGCACCCAATACGCAATCCTTGACACTGTCAATACAATCCAAAGTAAGTTAATATGGACAAGTGATTATTTTCCTGTGCAAGCCTTCTATGTGACAGCTTCTTCCTGTGGTATGACCCAGGCCTCTATCTTAGGCCCATTGCTCTTTTTACTTTACATAAAAGATATTCAAAACTGTTCTGATCAATTGAACTAAAACTCTTAATACATTGGAATATATCACTTTATTATAATTCATCCCTATCAAAGCTTACCTATCAGCCAAACAATATATTTGATAACAAACAAAACAGAAATGTTAAAGTGTGTTAAAGACAAAAATCATTCCTGGAAACATCACATTGATTACATTGCTCTAAACAACTTTTTACTTTATATAAAACACTAAAGATTAAAAGTGTGTTTTAAATAATATCTTGATTTAACACAATCACCTCAGGTATAAAATTTGCGGTTTTATGTTTTGCAGTTTTATTTGATCATATAACTGACATCATTACTAAAATAATATTTGGAGAAAATAATTTAAGGAAAAGTTCTATAAATGTTCTAAAACAAGAATTGGGTGTAATATATTTTTTTACTTTTTTTAGGTGGACAGATCACATCGGCTGAATAAAAAGAAGATAAGTTAAGCTTTGATAATAGTTTAATGATTCCTGGATTTATTGTTTTGCCAAACCAGCTCTTGAAATCTAAGAAAGATTAAAACTAATTGAATTGATACATATCGCCGACCATTTTGTGCAAATTGTCACGCATGCTGACGCTGCAACTGACATAATGCTAATGATAATCTGATCTGGACTGGAGCCATGAGACAGGACTAAGAAATGTACATTTCTCTAAATTTGTTTTTTCCAATACTATACCATTATTTGATCATTTACCTAGTGTCTTAATTTCTTTCAATTTTCTATTATAAATAAAGTGCGACCTCGGGAACCTCGGTCAACGCAAATATATATATAGGCACTTTCTCCCGGTCCAGCTAGGGATGAATATTTTTAAACATTTTTAAATGACTGACGAAGTTCGATTGGCTTCTAAATATAATCAAGTTGGTCCAGGATTTCCCTGCAATTACTTGCTGCGAGTGTTCACATTTTCACCTTGAAAATGGACGACAAAACTATGAAAGAAACCCTAGAAACTTTAACTTGCCAATTTGAAATTCAATTTGTTCTTGAAAGTAATGTTTTGGAGCTTTCACTTTGCACTTTTTATATACGCATACAGTAAAACATTCTTAAGTCTTGTGGGAAGGTAACCAAGTTCCGGTCTTACATATTTTCTAGTTTTACATAATTTTTCAAAATGAAGTGTTCTTCAAAGCTATTGATATATTGCAAAGCATACAAACAGTAAAAGTAAAACTAAATTAGTAAATATGACAACCATTTATATTCTCCACGAGGGCACTCAAATTATCCAGATCGCTTCACATAAAACAATACGAGCAAACATAACTTTTTAATTCAACTATTATCTGTCAAAATCTTTTCTTGATCGCTAGCAGTGGCACGACTTAATTTATAAAGAAAAGTTTCGTTTCTTGAGTACACCAGGAAAATTATAATTACCTGGCATAATTATAAATTAAATTTGCGGTGTATGCATATTCTTGTATTCGGTGAAGAGAATAAAAACCAACTGTTGATGTACTTACAGCGCTGCATTTGTTTGGTGTACTCGGACATATTATCCGGTCGAATCGTCTTTAGGAACTTAATGTAATCGTCCGAATGATACTTGGTCATTTCATCCTGGCTTGCTTTGTGTGGCCGCTGCAAACAGAAAATTTTGAAATCAGAAATGAGATTCCCATTCAAACAAGAGGACTGAGGCTACCTGACAGCACGAGCATGTGTCAAACAGAGCTTGGTCAATAAATCTGCAATAATACGCGATGGAAACTTACATAGATCTCCATTCTTCTGTACAAGCCATAGTTGAGCAGCAAATTGTGAGTCATTCGGATCCGATGCGGTTTCATGGGATGCCCTTGGCCATAATAGTAGTTTCCGACGTCACCTTTGTTGGGGAGAGCACGAAAAGAACAGAACTTGTAAATCAACCACGCACAACTTCACTCACAAGCAAATTTACGCGCCCAAACTCCACACAAAGTTACAAAACCCTAAATCCTACTAGTTTTGATGGTTTTTAAGTGGAAAAAAGCTCTAACCATCGTAATAATAGCAAACTCTTTTCTTTCCACCAGGAGTCGTGAACGCCATGCCGGTGAATATACGAAGTTCTGAGGGTCTGATTGACATTCACACTGATCACGTGATCAAAATAGGCGGAGTTTAGGACCTCTAAGCCAATCAGAGGAAGGCGGGCGGATTGAACTGCTGGCGTCCCTCAGGATTTATTAGATAAGTATTTATGGCTCAATGAACCATAAGGCTATTAAGCCATTAATGGATTTAAATAAATATCTTTCAACACGTTTCCGGTGGTTTATGCTGGATTTCAGATCAGACAATTGAGGTGGAATTTTCTGACGAAGCCGAACTACTTCGATTTTCTGTTGATTTGTTTAACTTTTTTGACATGAGAAAACGGAAAATAATTTATTGGGACCGTATATTTTTAAAAACATCTTTGAATCGTATATCAACAGCTTTTTTAAAATAAAGTTTTATTACTATTCACCGTTTCTTATTTAGTTATAAAGATTACTCGACCTGCTCCAAAGTTTATACTTATAGAGATCTCTGCAGTAGCAGGATATTCGCTCTCTTTTCAGCCGTGTACAGGTACAGTACAGCAAGAGAACACAGTTCCGGCTAAAGACCAAATACAAAGTGATTTTGCGTTCTAAAATTGAACACGAGTTGCCCAACTCACCAAGTGAACATGAATGAATTGAAAAGAAGGAAAACAATTCATATGCGGACGTATAAAATCAAACACTTAGCCTGACCACAGACGCTAATATTCCTTCTTTCAATCTTTGTCGCTACGAATGAAAACGACTAATTAGGAACTTCGCAAGGTTTTGGGGGTGCGCACGAACTGAGCTGGGAAGTGGGATATTTTGAAAACCTTTATGTTAAAAAAACCCAGTGCCGGGATCAAAATTTGAATCTGCCGTTTGGTTTACTTCTGGGCTGACATGTTCGACTTATGTAATTGGGTGTCTAACTTACCTCAACAATGCTTTTTAAAAAGCATTGTTGTATTTGAAGTTTGACCTAACCCTGGGATAAATTTAACCTACTCGAAAACTGGGGACTGGTGAACATTTCCGCGCGTAAAACCCATCGTGGCGCACTTCACGCCTCTGATAAACGTGACGAGCGGCACGTATGTCTGCGAAGGACGCTATAAAACCCGCGGACGGTGCGGATCGATGCTGGTATCTTCTTAACGTCCGGACTTCCGTTTTCAAGAACGTTCATTTCCTTTTATTTACGAAGTTTTAATATGTCGAATTCTTTCATTGATACTGTAACATAATTGCGTCATTTAGACTATTAGAAAATCCCATCAAACAGAAGCCAGTTCATTCGGAAAATAAGAAGAAGTTCTTTATTTATTATCTTGACTAAAACTACACATAAGTGTATTTTGAGATCATGTATGGACCGTATAGCGGCATTCTGTGGCGCCTTTGATGTTTTTCGGATTCAGAGTTGAACATATTCCCATGGAAAGTGCACAATAAAAATGCATTGAACACAATATGACCACGAAAACGAGCGAACACCAGTGAAAAAAAATACTAAAAACAATTTTAAATGTGCATGTATACATATTCATACCTTTCTAACGCGCAAAGAACTAAAATGTATTTTTCCTAGTTTATTAATTAGGGAATATTTCTATGTCACATATACCGTTTCCATTGCAACAATAGCTTTGGTCCATGACAAAATGTATTCTACATTTTTGCTTACAAACTATAATTCTTACTTATCCAAATAAAGTCAAGTTTTGCCATTTATCCAATTGATGGTGGGTATGCGACCTGGGTATTCAGGCTGAATGACAAGGCGGAAAAAAACTCGGCCAAAGACTGTTATGTCAAAACTGTAAGCGTTTCCAGTCCTTTCGCGCGTTTGTAATTTTTATTGTGTTGAATTCCATTTAGATATACAGTATTTTGGCAGCATTAGACATGCATCACATGCGCAGAAAGGAACAGTTATCATTGATCACTCCGACGAGATCCGCATCACCAGGCAAGAGGACAGTGAAAACATCTACATGGGTAACTGATACAGAGTTATGAACTCATGCCACCAGGTGTGTAGGTACGTAGTCCAGAAAAGTGTTCCGGAAATGCTTTCTAATTTTAACTAATAAATCATAATTCTAAATTTGTTTTAATAGTTCAACTCTTGACTGGGTAGCTCAAGTAGGCTAATTGTAGATTATCAGAAGGCACATATGCGGACGTATCCCTTTCCAATTTGATACCGGACCGAGTAAACAAACTTGTGGACTGATAAATGATAAATAGTCTGAGATTGTTTTTCCGAAGAGAAAGCATGCCTGAACCAGAATGCTCTTTTGCAGAGTTAATCCTTGTATGGATGCTCTGGAGAAGTTATAGCGATGGCAAAGATTATAAGATAGTGTTAGATATGAAAGGCAGAAATATGTGTAGATTCGGATGCGCGAATTCGCGTTTTACGGTGGCAGGCGCGCTTTGTAACGAATTGTAAAGTCGATAAAGTCGGACAGGTCACAGTTTTGAAATTATACATAACATGCATAAGAATGAAAATTAAAACAGTACAGAGATATTTAGTCACATTTAATCAGGTATGCTACGTAAGTTAATTTTACTTAATGTTATTAAAATTGCTATAATTGCAGTGTTGGAATAGCTTCACAATTAAAAATGTAGCTGCAGAAAAATGAGAAAATGCAAAACAAACACTTTTTTTAATTTAACTAATTTAACTATTCGAAGATAATCTTCTTTCAACTTGTGCAGACCGTAAGTTGTTGATGAAGGTTTAGGGAGATCAGAATATTTAGGCCTCGTAGATTATAACCGTAGAAGCACTGGAACGCAGAGTAAACATCTCCTTTTTAAAAATATTCACTGTAGTGCTAGTGGGTGCTGTGTTGTGCTATTGTGTGTGCTATTATTGTATATTGTGTTATAATTTATATAATTTGTATTAGAATCATTTCAACTGGATATCACTACATTTTGCACCAAATATATAAAGATAGAACACGAGCAAAGCTAGAACAACAAATTTCAACTTCACAACATAGGTTCCAACCTCCGCGCGGCCTTGTGCAAATTTTATACTGACGTCACAATATTAACATCGAAGGAAAAGTAAGCTCACACTGAAGCGCTGTGGCATAAATGCCTGGGAGGAGCTGGCTTGTGATCGTACAGCTTGGCGTGACACTGTCTACAGAACTGTGGAAATCTACGAGAAGAAGAAAATCAGCGATGCTATAATCAAGCGCCAAAGACGCAAAGAAAGGGAGAAACTTCTGACATCCACTGAACAGTCATTCAAATGCACTCACTGCTCCCGCAGCTTTCATGCTCAGATCGGCTTAATTAGCCATCTGAGCGCACACAAGTGAATTCGGTACGAGTCATGCTCATCTTCGTTCGCGAAGGAGGAAACAACAACATCGAAGGACTTAGAAAATATTACGTAATGATTAGGCCGTGTTTGTAAAGGTGGAATGGGCCTTAGTCACTATAATTTTTGACCTAGGCCGCACGCGGGTTGGATCCCATAACTCAAATTGGCGGAGAAACTTGCTGTATACTCGTAGTACGAGGAAAAACGAGATTTATGAGGCACACTAGATAATAATATCGTGTAGCTAGTTCTAGTTTTGATTAAAACCCGAGCATCCCATTACCCGTGGATGCAGAATGATATCGGCTGGGCATTGGCTGTGGAGAAAAGTGGAGAATTGGCGTCAGGAGCCTTGTACAGCTATCAACAATAGCCCATTTCCGAATTACGGCGCGGCCTGAATTCCCGCGAACGGTAACTTGAATGAAGGCCTGGAGCAAAAACTACACTAAACGCCGGATAAAAACGCGGGTGGCAGAGACGTTAATTCGGAAATGGCTACTGTCATCTGGTTTTCGTTGCGTTTCAGTGTCTATAGCTCGCTACGGATCTCTTCCTTATTCTCGTTCTTGTTCTCGTTCTCCTTTTCCCTCTCTTTCTTATCCTTCTCGTTTTCTATTTGATTTTCATCCTCCTTCTTCATGGTTAGAGGTGCATCCAAAAATATGTTCAGTTGCTTGTGAATCTCATCTGTAGATAGTTTTCCATCTTTATTCTCGTCAGCATCCTTAACGAGCCGTGCGGGACTGTCACTAATAAATTCCGCATCTGTTATTGACCAGGGGAGCAGCTCCTGCTTGTCTAACTTGCCGTCGTGGTTTTTGTCATAATTCTCGTCAAAGTCAAGCTTCAATTCCTTCTTTGTGTCATCATTCAGCCCATCAAATGTGTCTGGAAAACAAGCAGTGGATGTTGGGCGTAAACAACACTATGAAGTAATGGAAGGCAGGTTGGGGAGTTCGACCCCTATACACGGCAAGGTAGGGTGAGTTCAGCCCCTCTATAGGTTAGTATCTGAGGAGTCTAGCCTTTATATACGGCACGACAGAGGAGACCAGCCCCTACGGGTAGCTATAGGCAGGCATCTGCGGAGCCTAGCCCCTTTATAGGGAAGGCTAGGGAGAGCCAGGGGAAGTTCAGCCCCTCTATATGCTAGAGTCTGGACAGTCCAGCCCTTGTATAGGGAAGGGTAGGAGAGACCAGCGCCTATATAGCTATAGGGATGCATTTGGGGAGTCCATCCCTTGTATAGGGAAGGGTAGGAGAGACCAGCACCTATATAGCTATAGGGAGGCATCTGGAGAGTCCAGCCCTTGTATAGGGAAGGATAGGAGAGACCAGTGCCTATATAGCTATAGGGTGGCATCTGGGGAGTCCAGCCCTTGTATAGAGAAGGGTAGGAGAGACCAGCACCTATATAGCTATAGGGAGGCATCTGAGGAGTCCAGCCCTTGTATAGGGAAGGATAGGAGCGACCAGTGCCTATATAGCTATAGGGTGGCATCTGGACAGTCCAGCCCTTGTATAGGGAAGGGTAGGAGAGACCAGCACCTATATAGCCATAGGGATGCATTTGGGGAGTCCAGCCCTTGTATAGGGAAGGGTAGGAGAGACCAGCGCTTATATAGCTATAGGGAGGCATCTGGAGAGTCCAGCCCTTGTATAGGGAAGGATAGGAAAGACCAGCACCTATATAGCTATAGGGAGGCATCTGAGGAGTCCAGCCCTTGTATAGGGAAGGGAAGGAGAGACCAGCCCCTTTATATGGTGGCGTCTAGGGAGTTCAAGCACTGCCGAGAAGGGAAAACGACGCTTCTCAGCTACATTGTGGAAAAGGAAATTCTAGCAATTATAAGATAGTATACACTTTACATACCTGAGTTTTCAAACTCTTCTAACGAGATTTGTCCATCATGATCTGTGTCGTACTTTGCCAACTCTTGGTCGATGGTAAATTGAGTCATTCGTGGATCGTCCTACAGCAGAATACAATACTTTTAAAATAACTCATCTTTTCATAGGAGAAAGTGGTTATTTTTGATAAAGGTATTATGGGATGTCGGTATTGTGTTGTGTTGTGTTGTGTTGTGTTATGTGGTGTGGTGTGGTGTTGTGTTGTGTGGTATGTTGTGTTGTGTTGTGTGGTGTGGTGTGGTGTTGTATGGTGTGGTGTGGTGCGATGTGGTGTTATGTTGTATGGTGATGTATGGTATGGTGTGGTGTGATGTTGTATGGTATGGTATGGTATGGTATGGTATGGTATGGTGTGGTGTGGTGCGGTGTTGTATTGTATGGTGTGGAGTGGTGTTGTATGGTGTGGTGTTGTGTGGTGTGGTGTTGTATGGTGTGGTGTTGTATGGTGTGGTGTGGTCAGTGTGGTGTGGTGTAGTATGGTGTTGTATGGCAGTGTATGGTGTGGTGTGGTGTTGTATGGTGTGGTGTTGTATGGTGTGGTGTTGTATGGCGTGGTGTGGTCAGTGTGGTGTGGTGTGGTATGGTGTTGTATGGCAGTGTATGGTGTGGTGTGGTGTTGTATGGTGCGGTGTGGTTGATAAGAGCGGACTGCAGAATGTGGAGTGTAAAAATGTGGAGTGCATAGTGCGGAGTATGGAGTACATAGTGTGGAGTATGCAGTGCAGCGGATGGAGTTGCTGAACATCAGTGTAATGTTGAATGCAGACGGCAGAGTTTGGAGTGCGCACTATGGGGTCATTTCACTTTCCCCTAATCCAACTATATTAAAAGTTTCTAATAAGTCAGTTACCAGTGGATGATGGTAGGTAAAGTATTCGTTCACATCAAGCTTGCCGTCTCCATTCTTGTCAGCATGATGGAATTTCTTCCAGTCTTTCGCCTTCTCCTCGTGATCTTCCTCATCATATTGCTCTTTACTAAACTCATCCCATGATACCTTGCCGTCTCGATCTGGTGAGATTTGAAAAATGTAGGATGTTTTTAAATTTGTAAAATTTCATACAAATAGGTTCTTGTAGTAGTACTGGAACGAGTACAAATATATAGATAGGTTGGTTATTGTATAGTAGGAAGTAAAGTAGCAAACACGCTCAAAGGATTTTGAGGTTTGGAACATTCTAAATGCAGTTGTATAATAAATATCTTACTGAACAGTATAGTGTGTATTATGGCTGTATAATTTTTCTCGTCATTTGTATTTTGACTCACCCTACGGCCTCATCAAAAAACTGCAGGACTCCTAAAAATATCCAGCCATACTACACACAGTATATTATGTGTGCACGTGACCTAAATGGAACAATCTGATTGGTCCCCAAAAAAGATAGCAAATTATTCAACGCACCGTCATCTTGTTTTTTCAGCGTCTCTTCAACTTCCTGCCTGCGATACTTGCTAGTAGTCTTGCGGAAGCGATCACGAAGCTCTTCTTCAGAAATAAATCCATCTTTATCAGTGTCAATCTCATTCAATAGGAAATCTTCCAGTTTCTTTTTCTGCTCCACAGGGAACAGCTGCCTAAATCCTTTGATATGGTCGCCTAGTACAAAGTAAAATGAAATGAGAATAAGATGATGTAAAAGAGTGAAAAGTGTCCTTAGGCTTTAATATCGCCGGGGAATTTTTATTTAGGGGCTAATAACATCATATCTTTACCGTTAACTTAAATTATTATCAGTTCACGGGGGTAGTCCTGTTGCAATTGGTTTCAAGAGCTTTGTGAAGGGGAATGATT
>JANVCJ010018669.1:0-14167 GCA_026413505.1 Epizoanthus ramosus | reverse complement strand
GATATCAGGAAAGGATTTAGGGGAGGGACCGAGACAGCCATGCGCCGTCCCCTTTTTGTCAGCGTACTTACAACTAAGGGCGCTTTCCATTTGTCGGGCCCGGCCAGTCTGGCCAGGCAGTTTATCACCCTATGTTTGTACAACAGCATCGTACCAGAACGGGCGAACTGCTCAGTACTTCTACCCCAGTAGCGGGGACATTCTGGCCTAAACCAATTCCCTAAATGACTCCACTCCATTTGCTTGGGTCGGCCATACCGGCCAGTTACGACAAATGGAAAGCGCCCTGACAGTTTGAGTCTGATAACTGATAGTAAATTCACTTGTATATGGAATACATCGCTGCCAAATGCCGGACAAGTCTATCGAGTATTGACGCTATCGTTTACCTTTGAACCGAGTTTGTTGCGAGCTCGCACTTCTGATTCCCATAATGATTTGGCATCGTCAGCCTCGCGTTGCTGTTGCGCTCGCGTAAGGGTCTCGGTCTGTGCGGGGAAAAGGAGAATGCGTGTTGAGATAAAAATAATTGGAATTACTTAAGAGAAGTATATTCGGTTATTGTTACATACTATCAAGGAAATTCAAAGACCTATTACCCCAAAAAATAACCCAAACAGAAAATAATAACTGTATATCTGTACATGATGCAATTTTATACTCAGAGCGACAATGTGTTTTACAGTCCGACCCAAATTGACGCCGCCACCCATGCGCCAAAGCCAATGAAGTCCAAATCGAAAATTCGTATTGTTTTCAGTTCTAAGCATTCTCTCGAACTTTATGGCTTTATATCATTTTACCCCGGCGTCATGATCTGATTTATATCTTTGTTCTAGAACCTTCACGTTCTCTTCCGGCTACAATTTCAACTATTTTCCAGTTTCTCTGTACAAAACGATTACATTCCATAACCTCTAGAAAACCACTAATTTCCCAGAACTATTTCTCTATACTGACTTTGTATCGTGCTGAAGTATTTTGTCTTTTCTTTTTCGGCTTTCAGGATTCTGTCAGTTTTATAAAAATAATAATAATAATCTTAATTTCTGCCGAAATTCTTCCTCTCCTTCCCCCTTCGAAAGAAAATATAGATGGTCGGTCCCTAAGAATGTTTATTCTTTGCTGTATTTTCTCCTAGAAGCTTGTCAAACAAAATGCTGGTATTATCCAGATTATCCAGGGTTTATAGGCTCCCTACGAACCCTGGGACCGACTTTAGTTCCAAGTCTCCTATGACGGTTCTAAGATCAGTTCCATATATGGATTGCTTACCTGAATTTTTTCTTCTAGTTCAACGTTATTGCTCTTAATATTCGACAGCAGAGCTTCCAGACTATGTCTCGCCTGAAGGGGAGAATATATTAATAGTTAAAACATACAACAACTTTTATTTTTTATGTATAATATTGACATATTTTTGTCTTTTTTCTCTTTCAAGGTCTTTCAACGTACTTGTCAATGATATATATTCAAATTTGTGTGTGTGTTGATAGGTTAAAAATGTTAAAATGTGTTTAAAGGATGGCTTGCAAAATATATTTCGCTAATCTGCCTCGTCAGTTGCTCAAAACGTTTAATTTGTTAGGTACTACACAG
Organism: Epizoanthus ramosus; assembly: GCA_026413505.1. Classification (NCBI taxonomy): domain Eukaryota; kingdom Metazoa; phylum Cnidaria; class Anthozoa; order Zoantharia; family Epizoanthidae; genus Epizoanthus; species Epizoanthus ramosus. The sequence goes on along the minus strand of JANVCJ010018669.1, from coordinate 12,568 downwards.
TATAAAGCTTACGAAACATGAATAATAAACCACACACAAGAAGAAAGTACCTTACCATGTAAGATTGTCAAAGGGCTAATCGCGTTTGGTGATAAAAATTGAGGATTTGAAATATTTTGGGTCAGTTACAATATGGAAACAAGCACAAGGAAATAAACAATAAAGAAAAACAAAGAAATTTGAGTGTTATTATATGTTGGATTGGATGGTGAAGTTGAGAACCACTCTCATCGCAATACCAGTTGTTTCTAGCGTAAAGACACAAGACAACTCTCTTCCTAACTTTCACCTGTAGGAATTTCAGCAGTAACACTCCTACGAACAATTTATTACGTTACTCGAGGGGGATGAGAAATTCTTTATCAGATGCCACAGAGACATAGACCGGGATTCGCGTCTTAAACTGTCTTTCGAAACCTCTTACAGAGTTCTGTTTAAAACTGAGTGAAGTATCATAACTTCTCAAAACATGGGCCAAACACAAAGTGTGACCATTAGAATTATAGATCCTGTAGATTATCGTTTGTATTTTTTAAGATGTATTCAATATCTCAGTTAATAACGCATTTTACAAAACTGCTTGCAAGTCTTCTTTAAACATGGACAAGACAACTAAAGTGGAAAAGACGAGAGGAGAGGATTTTACAAAACATCCTGCACGACGCCATCATCAGTTCTTGTCGATAAATATGCAAACACCGCTACACACCATTGACTAGATTATAGTTTATGCTATTGGCTAATACCATGGATTGGAGATAAAGACGCTAAAGTTGCGGCACTAAATGAAAAGGCTTACAATGAAAAGAAGATAACTTCGATATTGCGATACCTTCTCTTTAAATCTCGCCAACGAGTCGACTCGTTTCTGCCACTGAAGTTTTTTTCCTTCTCTACCGCGACACATAATCACCAACACGTCCTTGTCTTTCGGTTTCTGCATTCTGAGCCAGCAATCCAAATGTTTCCTTCGCCGCACAAGTGCATTTATTCACTAAACTCAAGTCTAATTACTTCATCAACTGAGAAATGCAACACATTATCACTCCAAAGTAGCGCCGTCGACGAGCCGAGCAATAGTCTAAAGTAAGCAGGCTTTCTGTTCGAACCTCGTCACTTCCAACCTGTCTCATGTTGTCACAAAATGCTATTATTTTAGAGGTTTCGTACTAAAGCATTTTGCATTAGAAACGCCTTCTTTTTCTTTCGGTTAGCATCTTGGCGTGAAATGAAGCCATAACACAAAAACGTAAAAATTCCAAACAAAGTTTCTACCGTGCTTCATAAATTATTCCAGTTTCAATTGTACAGTTACCTCAACTGACCGCCAACAAACACAACATACTTCGCGTAAATATTAAATACATATCTACCTCAACACGGATGTTTATATGTCATTATCGCAACAAACTTCGGAATATTTAATGTTTTCACTCGAAACTAAGAACTCGCAACAATTCCAGTGATTATAAAACTAAACTAATAAGCACCAAGAAAGTTGATTATTTAGTATCGATGAGCGGCAAAACGTTAATACACAATTAATAATAGATTAAGGTTATGTTTATGGGGTTTAATCTCTAACCGACTTAGATATACCATGGAACGTTTTCTTGTGATACTGAACTAAGTTTAATAATATCTTATCTGAGTACGCTCCTAGTTTTGCTGTACAATCAATTCATGACCCGTCAAAATGAAAACAGATCAAGTTAGTACTTTTTCATTTCTCCAAACCAATAAACTTCCGAATAAACTACTTCTGCTTTTAGAACTTAAGAATCTCTAATCTGACCAATATAGTTGCGTTATCAGTTCATTATCACGTTAACAGAAATTGCGATAGTCCTTAAGAAAATTCATAAATACATAAGACAAATTAAGTGTTTTAAGGGATCGTGTCCAGGTGTTAATTATGGCCAAAAGTTTCGATCCTTCAGTCCATGTAGTTTTAAAATTTAGAAATGGAACAATGCACTGTACTTTTCGTCTGAATTTGTACCACCGTATAAAGATTCTGTTGATGTAGTTGAAAATATATCTGTAGGCCATGTTTGTAGCTAATTGATTTATTATAAGCACGCGCAGCATTTACAATCATCTATGCAAACGTTTGTAGTCGAGTTGCCTCAAGCATTTGATTAGACTCGAGCGCTTACTGATTCTACACCCTGCCGAGGTGGTACTAAAGTCCGGCAATGTATCAGCCCAGTATTTCTAAACCGTACACGAGTAAAGGACGAGCATAATGCATTGGAGACGAATCATAGAGACGATTTCACTTAAATGTCCAAAGAGTGATGCAAATGCAATGGTAATGAAACCGTTCGAGGCACTCCGTTCTCCCTTGAGTGGTCAAGTGAAGTCGTTAAACTCGCTATTTCCTTTTTATCTTTTGCACACGTTTACTACTATACTGAACATAAGAGGATGGATTGTCTCTAGCCATATACTGGGGAGGTAGGGGTGGGGAGGGCCAATTAAAATCAGGGAGGGTACAATTGGGATTTTATAGTTCCATTCTTACCTCGTTAGTGTCTCGTATTTCTTTCATCAGTAGGTCACACTTGGCAGTTTCTTCCTTGAGAGACGCCTCGACCTGGGCCTTCTCGACCTTTAGTTTCATCACCACGCGCTCTAGTTGGGCCTAGCAAAGAAACAAAACTTACAGTCAGATAACAAATGATATTTATCACTGGATGGTTACGCGTGTTTTATCGCTCGCGATCCTGCACGTTAATCTTGTCATCTAAGCCTGCTCCTCACTGGTGAAATAAGCACAAGAATCATAAGCAACATTAAGCCTAGTTCACACTTGTAAAATAGAATAAGCATATGATAAGCACACACAAGGAAGAAATAGATAGTGTGAACAGGCGCGAAATAGCATAAGCATAGAATAAGCACAAGCACAAAAGAACAAAACTTTCCGTTCTTCTTGTTGCAATTTTACGCTTGTTTCATGTTTATTTTGTAGTGTCAACAGGACAGACATTGACATAAAATAAGCATAAGGTTTTCAGCCAACACAGAAATATTTCCCATTCTTCCGCCATCTTGTTTTCTTGTGTTCGAGCGAGCCTGGGAACCAAAGTTACCTCGAATTCAGACCAACTGCGCCTGCGTATTTGCTTGCTTATTTCACGTCTGTTCACACTTGGTGCTGCGTTTGTTGCATGCTTATGTTATGCTTATCTTAATTGTGTGAACTACGCTCAAAAGGCACATAAGCATGGAACATTAGCCAGGGTAGAATGGTATATTAAAGGTGCTAGCACTGGACGGGTGTACAGTGTATTTACCAAAAGGCATTTCAGTTTGCGGATGCCCCACAGTGCATGTACGTGTATATCAGCAGTGGATAATGAACTGTAAGAAAAGCCTGTTTTATATGTGCATGCAATTGTACACTCATGCAGACACATGTATATTTAGATTGAGAAGATGGTTATTAAAGCAATACATTTTAAGGAGAGAAGAACCCAAAAAAGACTTCTATTAAAATAGTCTATAGTAGAAAAGGCAGTGGCTGCTGAAAAGGAAGCAGGCTGATATATATTTTTGCTTGGCCTAAGACACACTTTAAAAAGTAATTTATTGAGCCAAATTAAAATGAGATTAAAACTAGTACTGTCTACAGTTTTATATATTATATTATACACATTCAAGTGTCCCAAAGATCCCATCAGTAGTTCTAGCTAGGTGTACATGTTCACAGCTTTTGTGGATTGCATTATTAACGTGCTACTACTTCCCGTACAGATATTAATTTCTTTGTAAACATCAAATTGATCCTAAGCATTCATTTGTTAATTTGATATCCAACTGGATATAACATTACTGAGCTCATGAACTACTAATTCCGCGAGAATTTGAGTTATGGGGATTCTAAGTTCCTTTGTTGCGTATTTTATAATATGTATTTGAATATGTTGATGTGAATATGTGTATGCATATAGATAATATAGAACTACTAACAGATATAATCATTACATCTTTTGCACATATCAGTGATGTTTCCGGACCTAAGTTTTTCCAGGCACAATGATGATTTTGAAGCCACATTTTGGATGCTATCAGATTTGGCAGAGGTTCTGTTATGATCGACACCAGTTGCTATAAATTACATAAATAATATATCTACCCAGTTAATCTTGTAGACTTTTCCAGACACAAGTTAATACTAGACCGGAACATGTCCTTGTAGCTGACAGTATGCTAATTAACATTGTAGTATATATGTCAGTGTTACAATGTGCATAGGTCAGTTGATAGATCAATTGCGGTCAGTTTCTATTTTAGGGCAAAATTTTAAAAAAGGCCCAATAGATTTTATTCTGTACAAATCTTGGTGCATTTAGACAGTTTATACCATAATATTTTGGGCATTGAGAAAGTTTTTGCTAGAAATCCGGTATAATATCTCCATATTATTTGATCATCTCACAGAACTGTGTTTCCAGACAGTCTCCTTGTTTTAGACAGTTACCGGAACAGTTTACCTAGCAGATTGAGGGCCAACATTGACCTAGCTTTATGGCGATTCTATTAATTAGATCGACTCTGCTTTTTGTTTACATGTGAAGGGTAAGTTTTGACAAGGCTGATACACGTAGGACCCTGTTTACAGTCTTATGCAGAGGCAAGGTGATCATAGTGCTTATCACTGGGGTCAACTTTGCACTCCTGACGTCGCTAAACGAAGACCTTGAAAAGGAATTGTCATGAAAACATTAAGATCAAAGGCCTTGAAATGGAGACCGAAAACAAAGACCCCCATAAATGAACAAAATAAAAATAAACAGCAAACCAAATTAATAACAGTGTTTAATCGTTACCAGTAATAGGAGATTTGTATTTCAGATGTACATATATTGTAATTAGCGTTGTGACTTCATTTTTAAGATCTCGACCTAGAATTTTTAATACTTTTTAGTTTGAAAATAAGAAAACATGCTGAACAGGGAGGGGATTGAAATGAGATTTCCTTTTCTAACCCTGTCCTGCAATTTAAGATGATTTTGCTAAAACCAAAACTGTCCTAACTTATGGAGCACTTGATGAAAAGCCATGAGATGACCACTTGGTGTTATTTGTTTCTTAAAATTAACGGGTTTGCAATTTTCATAAAATTTGAAGAGTTTGGATTTTGAAAATTCGGTTACTAATATACCTTAGGTATGTTTTGTAATTCATTTTAAGTGTTCCTATGCTTTCTTTGTTGCGGAAGTGATCATGCAAACATCCTGATTTTGAAGGCCCAGTATTAAACTGAAGAATTGGGACAATTCTTGTTATGGCGGGTACATCTATGATATATACTCCCTTTTTGTCCATAAATTGAGATTCCACTTTTAAAAAAGAAATTAATATGTATTACGTGCATACAGTGATTATGAAAAAAACTATGTATTTGACTACTTAGTACATGGTTAAATAGAGTGTCCGCCATTTTCCTGCGGCCAATGCACGAGTCAACCCAGGCCCTCTCCGATCTGGCATGCGGATGTGATGTCAGTGCAAAGTCTGTTAAATGAAAAGTCTGTCGAATATATGATGTCTATTCAATGGGAAGTCTATGTCGAATTGTGAAGAAGTCATTCGAATAAGGAATCTGCTCTAATTCTGAAGTCAAGTATAATTTGAAAGTCTCTCTAATGGGAAATCTATGATATACATGTATGACTATGTCTTCAAATTGTGAAGTTTGCTAAATGAAGTAAGTCTGTTCAAATTCTGAAGTGTTATAAAGTTGAAAGTGTATCGAATCAGAAGACAATGATCAAAATAATAATCAAGTTTGTGAAATGAGATGTTTATTGAATGAGAAGTCTATCAAACTGTGAATTCTATGAAATGAAGATTATATTGAATGAGGAAACTTGTCAAGCTGTAGAGTCTGTGAAATGAAATGTATATGGAATGAGAAGTTTTTTAATTTTGGCACCGATGGCGCTCCATAGAGGGAGTAGCCACAAAACCACAATAAATTAGTTTGTATTTTACAGAATTATGAAAATTCAATATTTAACTTATAAATGAACACTACTACAACGTACCAGTTGACAATGATGTTTGGCCTTTGGCCTTTTAGCAGTTTGAATTATCACAATTGTTCAGCAATATCCCACTAGATAATTTACAAGCAAAAACAGTTGTGAACCACATACACAATTTGTACATACATGTATGTACTGGTCAGTCTCTGCCTCCATTACTCTAAGAATGTGCAGTAAATTATTTTATGTTTTTCTGAAAGCTATGATGTTCATAATTTTTACTAGATATATTCATCTTAGGGGTGTCGAATGGTCTTCTGGAGCATTTGCGAGCGTGTGAGCAGAGCTTTATTTTTTGTGAGCACCAGCAAGCGAGCACTGAATTACGAAAATAAGCGAATTTGAGCAAGCGAGCACCCTCCAAATTTTGTGGCCAATTCGAGCAAGGGCCAAATTTTGCGAGCACTCTTGAAACAATTTTGAAGAACCATTCAACACCCCTCATCTTAATGGCATTCAAGAAGTATTGGTCCTCTATTTTCATCTGTGGTTGTTGGGAGGTCTGGCCTGGAAGCGTGGTGCCTAATTTGTATGTAATCAGAGGGTGAGGCCAGACCTGACAACACATTGCAAGTTTAATGGGGTCAAAGTTCTAAGTCATTTATCAGGCATTTCATAAAATAAATCACTAAAAAGTCATTTGTTTCCTTTGGTATATAAGTATTTTCAAATATTATTATTTATAAATATAAATAATGGTTTAATTTGTGACTGCCTGACTACAGATGCTAATATTTTCTGTTGCAGTGAGAAACTTATCATTACTAAAGTTGTTCTTGCTGCAAAGGGAGACAAGTACAGCAGGCTATGGTTTTGTTTCAATATTCAAGAACAACATTAAGATAGATCTAGGAATTTCCGAATGGTCAATATCACTGAGAATGCTAGAATGATCTACCATGATCTACTTGTAGGGATGCTTAACTACTTCCTGAAGTAATGGCTAGTTAATCAACAGGTGTAAGACTACATGTAACTACTATTCTAACTACATATATATTATCAATTTACAAAAGCAAAGACTAAAGTTCTCTTTTTCTAGATACATGTATGTAAAGAAAGTAGACAGAAAAAATCATGAAAGTATACATGTAGCTACATGTAGTAAATATTTTTTTTCCAGTTGCAGTCTGCTTAAATAGACAACCTGTCTTTGTCTAGTAATTTTTTTAGTAAATCCAAGGGTTGTTCAATATTGTGTGATCAGTACTTTGTACCCTTAATGAAATTTGCATGTTAATGGCAGCTTGAATAACAATACAAAAACAAAGAAACTGATCACAATTGTTTAATGGTATTTCTTTTTGTCAACTATTATTACCAATTTATTCAACTCATTCCCAAGTAAATGATATATATTATTTCTAGGTTCCAGTACTTCTCAACATTTAAAGAGTTTCAATGATTTTGTTTCTATCTTAATAATTATAAATGAATGTATGTAATATAGTTAACCAAAACTTTGAGACACTTGCAAAATTTCCTTTGTCAAATATTGGCATCAATATACCCCTGGCCATGCGGCAACTTCAACTGTCTCAAGTAGGTAATTGTTGCACTGCAGGACAAACCTCTTGACTGTCAGACAACCTGACTATTGTAACTTTAAACAGCATAGATCTTTAGATCTTAGCCACCAAATAATTGACAATTTGAACACAGTCTTCAATTCTTATAAATAATTTAACTCTCAAGATAAGTAGTAATTTCTACTATGACTAGGCACATCGGAGCAAAGCCCCCCCCCCCCACTTTTTTTCAAAATTCACTGGACCAATCTAAGTAAAACTTGTGCCTTTGACCATCAAAATTTTCACTTTCCTTTCTAGTCCCACCACTTCAAATTATGCTCCGGCAGCCCTAATGACTAGCACATTCACTGCAAGTTTTAAGGCCAGCAGCCAGTCTGCAATTGTACATGTCAGATCTAGAACTGAGAGCAGACTACCAATCAACTCTTAAATAACTAAAGTCAGGTTTTGCCAGGCTGTTTTGTGCAGTACATTTTCTGAACATTTCTTTTAGTCTGATGTAACAAACACCCCCAGGGGGAGGGGGGTAACCACTCAAACTTTGGGTGCATATATGGTGTTCTAATTCTGATGCATGCAGTACTTAATATAGTACCTGTACTCATACTAAGAGCTGTTTGCAATTTAGGGATTTACGAATGACATTTTATTACTCTGTAGTAGCTAGTAGCTAGCTAGCGTGAGTCTAAAATACCGTCCCAGTGGTTCTCCTTTTTCTTGTACCCCAAGGCAGAAAAATATTTTGCCAACTTCCCATATTGAGGACACCTACATGACTTTTTGTACATACTGTAGGTTTGTCATTGTAAGCTCAATGTTTTTCATACAAACTCTTTTGGTAGCAAAGAACAAACTCAATTATCAAATTATTATTACCAATTAAAAGCTTTTGTGAATATGGTTCACAGATATAAGGTCAGGATGGGACTTTGCGAGAGGTTCTATTTTGATTAAGCAGAAAAAAGTAGCATTTTGCAAATATCTTTACATTGCTTTTTTTAATAATAATAGTAATAACAAATAATAATTGAATTTACATAGCACATATTTCATTTGGATATGTTCATATATATGTGCTTTACAATAATTTGACAACATTAAATGTTAAAATTTGTGTACAAACAGAAAGGAAACATATATATGAGTTTTAACATGCCATTATCAGTTAATGAATAAAATTTAAAAAAAACAGCAGTCTTGGTTTTTTTTCTGCCATTTTTCTTCTCTTACCATGATTGTTATTTTGATCTACAGATATCTGGTATAGATTGTTCCAATGTCATGCTACATCTCGGATCAGGTATGCAGCCTAGAGGTTGATCAATGTGTATCTTCTCCTTACAATACAGTAAGATTTAAATAACATGATTGTTTGGTTAGAAGAATATCATTTATAGCATAATTATATAACAGGGTTCATCTCACTGACATCATAGTAATAATAATAATAATAATAATAATATTTAATAATAATAATAATTATTATTATTATTATAAATGGGATTATTAATATTATTAAATTGTTCTTCTTATTAGCGGCCAGGGAGCAGCAACTCACTGGCATTGTAATCCAAGATGTCGATGTGTTGAAATGCAATACTAGGGAAATATTTTGTTTGTCAGTTCTCACTTGTGTGATGGTTTTGGACCCCCAAAATTAAACCGTGCACATAGATATTGAGTGCATGTTTACAACACGTTTTTTTTCAGTTTGCTCACCCCTGGGATCCCTACAAAGCACAAAATATTCCTGTAGCAATTAGTTTAGGCCATTTAAAGGCGCAATGTCACGGTAATGCACATGCTCTCAACTCATGTAAGGAGCAAAGCCATCATAGTAATGAACACAAGTTGTAAGCTCAATAGGATGACAAGAAATGATTAAATGGTTATATATTGTAAAAACCGAAAGTGTCTAAGTACAAGAAACACAATTTTGACAGCGAATGGATTTAACTTATTTAATGTCTAGCCTGGACCGAAATTAAGTCGAAAGTTTGTAATCCGTTTTAATCTTCCCCAATATTAACCATCCACGTTCCTTTATGACTTATCACCATCTCTGTTATGTTTTTCTACCACAATAACTTGTTATTTTTAGATTTCCTGTGATTTGTGGAGAATTTGGTACATCGCAAAAATGCCTTGAAATAGCCGTGACATAGCCACTTTAATATTCACAAAACTTGCATCTCTAAGGTAACGAGGTGGATGAGGAGGAGGAACCAGACTTGTTTCAGTGTGGACGGTGCAAGCAAATGTTCACTGCTTTGCAGAGATATCTCAGACACAAAGCTGGCAAATGCTGTTCCTTCCACAAGAATAGGGCTGCTTCGCCATTTGTAGCAGAGGAGACACAGGTAATAATTTGTCTAGACATCAAGCAATTTCTCTTTTTCCTCTAGAAGTCACAAAGAAAAATGAAAAATCTAAAGTAGGTGATGAGTTGGTGCAAGGAAACTGGAGCTATCAAAATAAAGAGAGGTCGAGAGCTTGGTCTTTTGTTGTTATTGTCCCAGTTTCCACGTTCCAGCTCAGTAACCAACTGCTCTTGATTTTTCATTTTGCTTAGAGCTCTAGGAAATAACTGGTATCTATTAATAGCAATTTTTTTTAAATTATATTATATTTAAATTTTTTTAGATTCCAGGCCATTTACAGCTGAGGGGTACATGTACCTGACTGTCAAAAGCCGGCATAATTTTAAGAATGATAGTTATGAATAATAAGACTAAGCGTACTAGTTAGATTAAATTTGAATTATTTGTTTCACTTTGTTTTATAATGATAAAACGTTGACCAGCATAAGGATATTTCTACTTCTGTATGTACATATACAGATAAGGGGCTATCCGAAGCAATTTCACAATCATCTGCTTGTCCAATTGACTGTAATAAAAAAGATAGCGGCTGTATATTTAACCACAATACCTTGCGAACCTAACACAATGAATAGGCACACATATTTTTGCGAAATTTGTCCCTGTACTAAAAACATTGGGAATGCTAGGTTTGAAGTTTATAGGACCTTTAGGTGCATTTTTATGAGTGTTTGTAGGGTTTTCATGCACTAAGAATTATGGGTAAATGCACCAGCCGCCATCTTTTTTATTACGGTCAATTCCTGGGGATCATGGTATCTCCAGATCAGATCTAGAAATTGCTTGCATTCCACAAATTATTCACAGAGCTTTTTGCTGGCAGCCTTTTGTTTTAGTTGTGAGAAGGAAGGTTATGGATGTGGCTCTTTTTCTAACTATAAATAAATACATTTTGTAATAGAACCACTCATATGACCCATTATTTCACAAGAACAACAACAACAATAACAACAATTTAATAACAATGAAGATACATTTATAAGGGAAATATGCCACTCACCATTTGTCCAGGATGCCCACTGAGCACAAAAGTGTTTGTTTTCCTAACACCCTTGACATCTGACACTTACAATCATTCCTAAAGATTTCTTGCATTGTCCAAAAGATTTTCTGAATTTTTTTTTGAAAAGTTTCAAATATATTCATAAGATTTTCTAAAGATTTCCAAGTCCAAACATAATAAAATGAACACTGATGAGACAGGCCTGGAGCTGGGTTGTTTTTAGAGGGGTTCAAGTAACTGTGCATAGGTTCATGACTCAAAAGAGAATAGTGACTACATATTTCACTCCAAATCATCTGTGAATGGTATACCGGTAGTTCCAGGGGGGTTATTCAAACCCTTCCAACCCCCTCTCATGTGGGCCTGTTACACAGTATGCTCGAATATATGGATTTTGTTTTTTTTGTAACAGGAACTAACTCATTGCCATTGGGAAGATTTTAATACTTGTGAGACAGTGTTCTTGTCACTTGAAGATAAAATCCATCTCTCCTCGATATATTAATTATTATTATTAAACTATAATATCATCCATATATTAACTATTTATATTTTGTGCATTGACATGAGCGGTTTTGGTCAATTCAGTTCCAAAAAATGTTATTTGAACAGTTATTCTTCACGTGAATTTATGTACCTTTCACTTTTAATTAATGTGAATTATTTTAAAGTGTTATTCAGTTACAATAAATGAGTGTAAACAACACTGAACATTTCTGCTTACAAGTCAAGAAATCTGAAATGGCAGTGGTGGCCTGGACATGTAAGATGTGTTTTGAAATGTATCATGAATAATATACATGTATATATATATATACAGTATATATATTAATTATACATTTCTACAAGTAAATAAATGGACATGTTTTGTGTTTTGTTAACTGGCTGTGCTTTCTAATATGATGAGTGGAAATTTCAGTTGTATGAAATCAGAAAAATTTACGAGTACAAAGTATAAGCTTGTACCCTGATCGAACCTGATTGAATGACTTTTACGGGCAGTTCTACTGTAGATCGCTGGAGGCTACGCATTTCCAGCATCTTATATATTAATGTATACTCGTACTGAAAGCTGATGTTCTCAGCTGTGATTTCTAAATCTGTCCATTCATTCATATCTAAATATATTTATTCGTCATGTTAGTGTCTCACTGTCGTGTCAAGTGTGTTTACCAATGCTAGAATTAATTTGTCGAATCATCAGACGTTTTGGCACAGCATGAGTATTAAAACATGGCCGTGAAAAGCCTTTACGTACACTGCACTTCTTACCTTGTCGTTGCAGATTATTTTAAAGCAAATCGAGTCTTCTCTATGGTCGAGGTGTACGTGAGTCCTGTCGAACTGTGTCTCAAGATCATTCTCTCAGATGTTTTAGATTTGATCCTTGCCTAAAAATTTTGACAGTCTGGGAGAAACTGACCCGACTGTAGCACACACGTCCCATAATTCTTTGCGCTGTAATCGGGTTTTGGAGGAACGAGGACACTTCGCCGCTCCGAAGGGAGATGGAGGGGGGAGGGGGGGGGGGGTGGCGAGGCCTTTTTGTAAAAAGAAAACATTTATTTTTAAACTTTAAAATAAAGGGTGCAA
>JANVCJ010018558.1:0-14167 GCA_026413505.1 Epizoanthus ramosus | reverse complement strand
AATTTAAAATTTTATAAGAATTGTATTTTTATTTTAATTGTAATTAAAGGTATTTAATAAAATGGTTTCTTTGTTCGCCCCCCCCCCCCCCCCTTTACGCTTGTTACACGAGCTATGCAAAACGTGTATTCCGTACCCATATATACCCAGACAAGCCAGGACAAGCTAGTATATATTTGACCTTTTCATCATCACTCCTTTACTGTCATTCATTCAGCGCTTATCATTTGCCATAATTCTCACATGTTCTCCATTCTAGACTCATATACAGCAATCAAACTGACGTAATCATAAACTTGAAAAATACCCAAGTCAACTTTACGAGTTTAAACTTTATAGATCCGTAACTTGATTCACCAATTCCCCATCGAAAAAGACGAGTAAACCTGTACCGTTCCAAACCTGTATTTTTATTGGTCCCATTATCCTATACCATTCATATTTGTTAGGGTTAGGCATAGAGTAATTGCTTGGAATGTTTATTGTAGTCTGCGTAGCAGGCCCTCGTTTTGGGCTGATATTCCCCGTGTTTTGGGCCCGCAGTGTTTTGACAGCGCAGAAAATGGGAAAAAGATTAGCGCGTTCAAAAATTACAATTTCCTAATGTGTTTGGTTCACTGACCACTATTATTCATTAACTGGACACAATCCAATAACAAGTTCTGTTATCGGTCACTTGAATGAACCAATCGTAACCCGAGCTATTGGCCGACTGTCCAATCACAAGACAGATACTAATCACTATGAACTTTTGTTATCACTTGTAAGATTACAGACAGAATTGGACTCCACTCAGTCCTATTACCATTACAAACCGGCTTATACTTGCGATAATTGGTGAGAGAGGAGGGGGTGGGGTGGGCGAGCCTGTTCGCACTTCGCAGGGTATAACGAGATAGGAGACGACAACACGAGACACAACCTTAATTGTGATAGAGCGATTTAACTTAGTCTAATTCAAATTCTTCAGCTGTTGGTTTTTATCTTAGCACATTTCATTATATAATTGCAATGACATAACAGTCAGTAAATATAACCAGTTGTTCCCTCATGTACGGAACACAGATGACGTCACACTCGAAAATCTAACAGTCGCCCAACCATAACCTACCACCTATGAGGAAGGACTCGTGTAATCAGAGGTAAAATATGTTCACAATATTATGGAAAATTATAGAATGCTAACGGTTTGAATCCAGGATTTCTTGTATAAGAATACTGTATTATTAGTTAGTGTTATCTAACCCTTATTGTAGAGTAGTATTTATGGGAAAATTGTTGATGTAAACATTCGCATTTTCAAAGATCCAATAAAATGTTATTTCAATTCGGAGGTTCCTGCGCAATGTCAATTTATAAAATACGCAATATCTCGTAAACAGCGCAGAACGGTTTGGTTGGACGACTAGCTTTGCAAAAAGCACTTCAACGGCCTTTCTTTGCAACAACAATCCAGAATTCATTGCATGGGGTATTTAAGTATTTAAGTATTAGCTACCTAGCCTGGCTTCTTCGACCTCTCGCAACCCCCGGAGGTGGGTTCGCCCCCCTTTTTTCCTTCCAGAAGATTTTTTAAAAATTATTATCAACACGCAACAAACTCCCTTTTCTAACGCAAACACCTTTAATTTAATACAACATTTCCAGAGTTCATACTACCTTTTTTACACCATTTACATAAAGTGTACAGCACGTTAACAAACGTGTGGTCTAGAGTATATAATATGGCACACTAAAATACAAAACTCGCTCGGGCTATTGGTACATGGATCAATAGTAGATCGGGATTTCTCGCTCGCTATAGAGCATTTACCACTTAAAAATTACACTAAAACCTAAAACGGTCAAAGTTTTTACAACATGCTTAATTGATTATCAACAAATTATGTTCAATTAATATTACTATTCAAAAGTATTTATGTAGCATAACATACATATAAACAGATACGAAATTTACCGAAGCAATAAAGTTGCTTGCGTTAAACCCTTTGTTACTGTAATAGTACATTCCTCGGTAATTTGCACAGGACTCGCACGAGTGGACACAATTTCACTCCCTCGAGGTTGTTGACTGTTCCAGTCCAGATCAACATTTATTCTTCCTTTCAATGTCAACATAAAATACAAGTATTTGGAAGCTGTTCGTTCAAGGAAACTTTGTTGATGAAAAATCAAACCCTCTCCAACCTTTTACCTGCAGATTTCCTGGCTTAAACTACATATGGTGTATGGGGTCTGTTTGGTTAAGTAGGCAAACCGTTTGAAACAATTCTAAAGTTCCCTGTTTCGTGGAAATAAATAAACTGTCAGCATCATTACCGCGGCACAAGGGCCAGATATAGGGATGAGGGGGAGGGGGTGTTGCACACACAAGTGTGAGAATCCTTTGCACAGCATGGGTCTCATCCAATGAACCCACCCTTCCAACGACAGGACAAAATCGAGTGAAATCGTGATAGGAGCCGGAATGCCACACTGCAAGGTTGTCGGTGAAAAGTGCATGGAAAAAATTAAACGTTTCTCCAATCCAACACTGTCTCAAAACTCGTGCCAGTCTTGTGCAAATGTAACCTTGAGTCACACGATCTGTATATGAGAAAAAGCTTGAACTAGCTGGCAAACAGTATTAGTGCCAGAACAGTGAAGAGCAAATGTCTCCAGGTACTGGAGTGTCTTGAAAATCCGCAACAGAATATTTTATGAACAACTAGTCCGAGGTTCAGGTCACAAAGACAAGTTTAATTATTAGTTGGACACCACAACTGGCAGACTGTACACGTGCCAGGTGCCGCTGCAAAGATGAACACACGTGGTTACATTCTTGGTCATCTCTGTGGCATTAACAAATAAATTAATTGAAATAAATTACTTGGGTCTGTACCTGGTCATTAATAATATCAGACTTATCACTCCATGCAATTAGCTGCGAATGATTGATATTTGCTAATATTGCACTGCATAACAAAAACTAACACTCGCGTATTGAAGAAACAAAAAGGTTAAACGCAAAAGAAATCAGGCTGAAGCATGACCACATGTGCTCACCATTTGCAGGACAGTGACAAGCAAACATCTGGTAAAGAACCCAGTGCAATGCAAGTCTATGCACCCTGTGAACTGACAGTCTGGGCTGCCTGTGAATGAGCAGTCTAGATGGCCTGTGAACTGTCAAATGGTGCCTAACACCAAATCTAGGTACTTGGTGAGCTGTCGGTCTAGGCACCTGTTACATTGCCAGTCTACCAGTTTCGATTGTAATTTAGATAAGTAAGCTAGATAGCAAAGTATTACACCATTTCTAGGGCATTTACAAATGTACAAATGTACAATCCACCAAATGATCTGACAAGAAGAGGACTGGAAACGTTCTTACACACTCATATTTATAATTACTTACAGACTTTATCACCAATAGAGATACAGAAACTGTGCATGGTATCTTGGGTGGTAAAACCATATATTCCCGCAATATAATCCAATTAATTATTCTCCACTACATACAAAACATACAAAAGCATGTTCATTATTTATAACCTATAATACTCATATTATCACAGGGTCAAATATTTCATATAACTGTATAGTATTGTATTGTATAATACTAATTATGACTTGCAATATAAAATTAAAATATATTACCATATTTAAAATGTGCAGCAGTTTTCAGAAGATGAGAAGTGAGTAAACTAGCGAGAGCTTACAGTGTTAATTCTCCACCCACCCATTCACCCTCAATCACCTTCACTTAGCCCTCATCTCCCTCCACTGGCCGATATACACCAATCTCAAGAAAGGTGAAGAACATATGCTGGCAATAATGATGTAATCTAATTCACAATATACTTCCAATTCACATGGTTTAGCATCATAATTTAAAATTGCACAAAAATAACATGTTGTTAATTTTAATTCAGGGGTTGTCTTTTGTTTTATATATACATTAACCTTTCTTCAAACTGGTGTGTACAACCATTACACAAATATTGTTATGTTACGACTACAAAGTAATCTGGATCCTGTAATGAAGAAAACATGCAAGTGATTGCAGATAGCTACAGTCATCTACAGTTCAATTTCTTCTATTTGTTCTTGTATCATTCCAGGAAAGCAGTCAGCATATCAAGTTCTGTGTGTTTCAGTGACCAACATAGTTCTGAAGTTCAACAGTCTGGAAGGATATCTAGAATTCACTGTTCCTGATGAATATTTCAAGTGCAATGGATAAAGCTTTTAAGTGTTTGGAATAGAATGGAATAGAATGTAATGGAAACATCATTTCTATTCGCACTAAATATTCACTACCTAAATTGTAACTGCTATGATTGTCATATTTCATTATAATTATTGTTATCGTCTCATTACCACAATCATGATCAACACTATCATTACAATTACCATTATCGTTGTCATGACTGCAACAACTATACATTAGAAGTGAGATCAAGCCGTTGACTGGAGTTTGAGCTGTCATGTATCATTTATATCACCAGCTGAATTTCAAAATGCTTCAAACTAAACATGGCTGGGCATTAACAGATATTGTGTAGTATGTTTGATGCTAATAACTAGAATTTTGCCGACAACATTCATTAAAAGTGCAATGATAAAATGCTTGGCAATTCCTTTACTGATTACAATGCCAGCAGGTGAAAGATAAAAGAATCAGAGCTGATACCAAATAATTGGTGGAAACTCAGATATTCGATGATGAGGATTACAGGAAGACAAACCAAAACAAGCCCCTTCAAAATGGACTGTAAAAACTGAATATGGCTCTCTTAAGAAATACAAGGGTGGTGGTGGGTCTCAGCTGATGGGGTTTCCTGTGGCTCACATACAAATATTAGCAGCTTTGCCTGTCATCATCATATTCTTAAAACTATCTTGATTTTTACAATTGTCTTCAAATTCAAGGCAAAAGCCCCCAGACTGTCTCGAGCAAAATTACAAGTCTTCAATGTAAAGCTGAAGGTGACAATTATTACATAGTACTGGGGTCAGATGTGAAGTGCTTTCATACAATTTCTAGATACTAAAACTTTATACAACAATATTTTCACATTAGAATTTATAAATTTTCAAAAAGGTGGTACTGTGAGCTTGCAATATAAGGACTCTTCCCTAATCAATAATTAATTAATAATTAATTAATTACCCTACATCAACTGGCCATTGGTTAGTGGCAGGAAGTCGGGTTGTGGTTTCATATTCATGTAATATTTCTCCAATTTTGCCAAGATGTGCTTGCCATAGGTGAACTTCCTCAGGGTGGCCACATGTGGGCGGATCCTATGCATGAGTAGCTTTCGCTGCGGTGGCTCTGCTATGTCAATCATCTTTTGAACGACATAATTAGCAAACTGATCCTTCATCATTGTGTACAATGCACTGCGGGATAATTATTAAATCTTGCTGTTAATTTATCAAAGTTTCTGAAAGATATATCACAAACAGTACTTTTAGTAGCTGTGGTACATGACATATTGCCAGTATACATCAATGCTAACTTCTAATCCACAGGGGTCTCATCTGGATCAACCTTCTCTAACAGGAAAACTCTATGACCCTGACTGCAGTAATTCCTATTACATTTCAACCTCAAGGAATGGACAAAGTCATGAAAATAACAATCCAAGTGACAATGGTTATTCTTCTTCTTCTTATTGTTATTCCAGTGCTTATCACTCAGTAGTAGCACCTATGCTGATTGGTGTACTTTGTTACCCAAGTTGACCCAGACGGCAATTAATAGTTCAACTTACCCATCATTGCTGTTGCACACTTCATCAATCAGCAAGGCTCGCTCTGCACGGTCAGCATAGGACACACACTTCTCCACAACATTGCTAATACAAAACCAGATAGACTAAGGTTACAATCACAAGTAGCACCACAATTTCTTATTTTCTAGGAGAGGAGGGAAGGGAGAATGGTACCCAGCCTTAACTAAACATCAAATCCAAGGTCTTTACAGGGCATTCCCCATAACTCAGTTACCCATAGCACATCACTGGAGGCAATGAAGCTATTTCCTGCATGTTTATTTTACTCTCAAAAGAACTGGACCTGTCAGAAAAAATTCCAAAGCCTTTCAAGAGTCTTGAGCTCAAGATTCCCAACTAAACCTGTAAATCTTATAGCGAAGCATGCCCCGGGACCCCCTGGCAACATCACACTTCATTCCCCAAGACCCCCGGCAACTTCACGCCCCAGGACCCCCTGGGAACATTGCACTTCATGCCCCTGCATCCCCTGGCAACATTGCACTTCATGCTCATTTTAGCTCTGCACTCTCTGCATGCACACTATCACAAGTACACAATTGAATTAGGCAATAAGGCTGTACCTAGCAAATTAATTTGTGTTGACCTAACATCACAAAACAATTGAATTAGGCAAGAAAAAGGCTGTACCTAGCAAATTTGTGCTGGCTCAATGTAAGGATGTTTCCTCTTAGTTCAACTACAATCACACTCTTATCCTGGGGGGTACCATGTTCCAACACATGTTGAATAACGTAGTTCCCATACTGGTCCTGTACAAGCCTTTCAGTGTGCTCATGCAGCTCATTGAGGATAGAGGAGGTTTGTGCTGGGGTACAGTGCTCCAGTATGCGCTGAATGACACGGCATCCATATGGGTGTGTTGACAATGCATATACCTGCAAACATGCCAAAGTATTTAGTATTCCAGTTGCATTGATTCACTATAATTATGCCAGAAAGAACAACCTCACGTAGAAACACAAAAATTGGGATGGTATGCCAATACTCACACAGAAACTTAGCAATAAAATTCTACAACTCTTACACATGATTTGCAAATGACCTTGAATCAATCTCCAGGAATTAAAAAGCAGCACAAAATTCCAGGCAAAGGCACATACACTTGCCTATTATTTTGTGACAAATGTTTTGAAGAGCATGACTCAGTCTGGGCAAAACCTCTAAAAAATCCACGATTATCTAGAGAGGGAAAATCTGTCTTGGTGCAAGTGTTTCAAGGTTTTTTGCCGGGATTGTAGCATCTCTCATCCAACAGACTGTCTTACCTGTCCCTTAAATGCGTCTATGATAAACTGCAGGTTGGCTGGGTCTACACACTCGATGCACTTCTGCACAACATGGTTGCCATTCTGATCTTTCACACACTTCAGTACATGGCCATCCAGTTCCCTCACAAGCTCAATCTTCAATTAAATACAAAGCAAAAACCTGTGAATTTAACTTCTGTCACCTTCTGATAAGCCCAGTCACGAGGGTTTATTTTAGTTAAAAGGGATTTCCCTTGGGCTTGATTTCCTGTGAGAGGGGAGAGGGGGGGGGGGGGGTTTGCTACTAGAGGGAGTTCAGTATTTTGTGATCTGTCACTTCAAAATCTTTATATGTATGGTATTGAGGTCTGGGCCTCTGCCTATGAAAACAAATATCTACTACAAATAGATAAATTCTGCAAGTGGGCAGTGAGATACGGCTATACAACCCACTATATGCCAATAACGGAACAAATTAGAGCTAGGGACAGGCAACTGTGCAAAATCACCAGAGACCAGAAACACCCACTCCAGAGCTTTCTGCTACCCCAAAAAAACGCATACTAAGACAAAGAGGACACAATTTTATTCTACCAGATGTGAGAACTGAAAGATTTAAGCACTGTCTTATTAATAGGTGTCTTTTTAACTTTGGGTGCGTTCGATTGACCGTATTCCGGAATAGGAATACACTCGGGACAATTTAAAAATGTCTCCTACAATCTCTAAGCAATAAAATTATTGCGCTGAATTATGTATTACGGTGAGCTGAAACTAATAGTTTCATTTAGCATATTTCTGGAAAGGAATACTGATCAGTTCAACAGATCAAAGTTTTTATTTTGTGTATTCTTATTCCGGAATACGGTCAATCAAACGCGCCCTTTATATAGTATTTCAATTTTTAGCTTATGTATATATTTATATTTTCTTTTTAACAGGGTAGCCGTTGTAACTTTTATTGTAAACTCACTTGTTTGTCTGTGGGTGTTTTAATAATTATATACACAATAACGATCTATTATTATATATCAAGTGGAGCAGACAGTAGTCTTCAGACACCTTACTGAAGTTAATTACCATGAAATATGTAAGTTACTTAGTTCTAATCGTGGAAATGAAAAGACTTCAGGTGATTTTATCAGTGCATGTATATGTATTCCAAACACAGTACCCTCTAAAAATCAGCTAAATCTTCACATCATGAAATTTGCCAAATCAAACATTGTTGGTTAGCTAAACAATGGAATGCTGAATTGATCAATGGAGGAACATGCACATGCACTCAATGAACCATTAATCTGGTGCTCTTGATCGTGCTCCACTTGCTGCCCAAATAAAATTTGCTGAAAGTGAAAAATGAGCTTTGACTGGCCAGCACAGAAGCAACAACCAATCAGAACATACTTTGCCTCCAAATTACTGATAAACTTGTCAGTTAGGGACAAAAATTCAGTCTGTGTTAAAATAATCGGCCACACAGTATAGCCATAACTTAATGACCTCAATTGAGTTGCATTTGCACCAAAATAGAGATAAACAAAGTCACACTTCAAATATCACAATGGTTGGTGACAACTAAGTTCAAAGTTCGAGTTCTGGGCAGTGATTCATGGCACTGGTGAAAAGGCACCAAACAACCCAAGTTAATTTTATAGGTATATAGGGCACCTTAGGTATAAAAAATACAGAGATTTCTAAGTTTCTAGAAAATTACTGAAAGCATCACTTAGGCCATTCTTGCACCCAGCTCTTCATTTGTTTCTGTATGATTAACAAGTGCTTTGTTTGTGCAATTTTAAAATAAAGCAGCACTCATAAATTCTTCAGACTACAAACTGCACTTGTTTCACTTCCAAGTTGCACTTAAAACTATATAATTATATGATTACATATGATTAAATGGGTAGTTCCACAAAATATCCATACCCCTACCACGGATGGCATTTTGGATTTCTGGGGAGGTTTGTAGGCATGGAATTCTGAACTTGAAACTACCCAATACATGATTACCTACGATCATCTATCCATACCACTCAGTGACCAAAATGATACCCAGCAGAATAATTTGCCTTATGTAGTAAGGATGAATTTACCTTGACTGCCTGGTCTGGTGGAATGGATTCCAGTGCCTTTTGTATCACGCGGCAGCCATACATCTGTAATGCCAGTGGCAGCACATGACCACGGATGCAGTTTGCTAACAGTTGCTTCTGCTCATGACTACCAAACTCAAAAAATTTCTGTATCACGTAATTGCCAAACACATCTGTCATCAGGTTGTATGCCGCAGGCAAAATTTCATTGAATACCATCTGCTTTTCACCTGCACTGGCCCGTTCAAGCTTCTGTTGGATGAACCTTGATCCGTGCTGGTCCTGTGAGAACTCTACAATATGGTTCACTAAGTCACGTAGCTGGATGTTTGGGTAACGATTGTTCCTAAAATCTTCTAGAAGTCTGGTCCTGCCAGGATCTTTTGGTCTTGTACTGCGGAAGGTGCTTGTAGAGGTATTAAAGCCCGATCCATTCATGGAACCTACAGCCCCCAGGAACTTCTTGTCCGTGCCACCGGACATCCTCATGTACTGTGACAAGCCACTTGACAATGGACTTCCAACTGTAAATGCCGACTGGCTGCCTTGAGATAGGAGGGGTGGGGTAGGGAGTTCCTGTGGAGTGTTGTAGGATGGTTGGGCAGAGATGGAAAGGCTTCCCAAGCTGCTAACTGGAGCACTGTAGTACTGGGCTACATTCTGTCTTTTGTTGATGCCATAGTCAGACGACGTGAGGGAGTCTTGCCTTGATCGACCAGTTGGTAAGGTACCAATGGCACCTGCACTGGAAGAGCCACCTAACACACCCAGGTTGTGCCCTCCCAGCACTCCCATGCTGTTACCATTCAACTGCAGGGCACTAGCTTGATTGATGGAATATGAAGGGTTTGCCTGATGTTGATGCTGTGGCTGCTGTGCCTGTTGACCAAACAGCCTCAGATTTGCAGCCCCCCCATAAGAGTTACCACTGTTCATTCTGCCTTGGAGAGCAGCAGCTGAGCTGTTTCCTGCAGTATTGGCAGCATTTAGTACAACAGACGACACCATCCTGAGTTGTGGTGGAGCACCAAGCTGGTTCGGCATCTGTTGGGTGGCAACGTTGCCAAGTCCCTGAGCATTCCCCAGTACCAAGTTCCCTGATTGGTCATAGTATGCTGCAGCAGCAGTACCAAGACCCAGCGGTGCCGACCCTGGAGGAGCAATGAGCTGGTAGTTCCCTCCTGATCCAGCAGTCGCCAATGCATGCTGTTGCTGAGGAGTTCCAGTGCCAAGAATATCCAACTGCTGCACTGGCCTACCACCCATCCCGGCATTAGTGGCCCGAAGCAATTGAGCCTGCTGTGCCTGTTGCTGCTGTTGCTGCTGCTGTGCCTGTTGTTGTTGTTGTTGTTGTTGCTGTTGCTGTTGCTGTTGTTGCTGTTGTTGTTGCTGCAAGAAGCTATTTGCATTAGGGCCACCAGCAGCTTGATACATCCCCCACTGTTGCACACTGTATGCGTACTGTGGATGGACAACTGCAGCAGCACCTGGGTTGACTGTTGCTAGGGAAGGAGTGCCGTATGGGTCTTGTGTAGCAGCAGCGGCTATGTAATAAGGGTTTGGGGGTGCAAGGGGTCCAGACTGGAGACCAAGTGTATGCTGCTGCTGTTGCTGCTGCTGCTGTTGTTGTTGTTGCTGCTGTTGTTGTTGTTGTTGTTGTTGCTGCTGCTGTTGTTGTGCTGCTGCAGCCAGTGCTAATTGTTGCTGTTGTTGAGCAGTTAATTGATGAAGAGACTGAATACTCTGGGAGGAGGATGAGTGTGAGCCAGGGTGGGAGACCATAACAATGTCCGAAGGGCTGGTGGGTGTTCCAATCAAGTGCTGAGGCTGAGAGTAGTCAAAACTGAGAGGCTCAAGTGGACCTGGTAGATGGGATTCCAGGGGGTCAATTAGTGCTACTGGGGTTGTTCTCTCTTCAGGGGGGTCGGGTCTGATGATCGGTCTGGGTTTGATCTGTGGTTGGTACTGCTGGGTGTTCTGGATTGGCCCTGCCTGTGATGCATCTTGGGATTGCTGTGGCTGTTGTTGCTGCTGATTGGAGCAAGTTGGGGAAGGCTGGCGGCTACCTGGAGTTCGACTGAAATAACAGAAAACAGGTCACTAAAAACCTGATCAGACACAGTTTACAATCTCTGGTAGACTAGTTTTGAAAATAAACTAGGGCACAATTCACAATGCAGATGTCTAGGGTGTGTGTTAAGATAAAGTATTAAACAGACCTGTGTCTCCAACAACAATGACTTGATATTGAGAAGAGTTTTTGTAGTTATTTTTTGTGATTCTGAAGAGAAAGTAACAACTGCATTTGCCGACAACACTGAATGGTGTATTTACATGAAACAAAATGTGTTTGCCATGAGAAACAAACTGCATTTGTGAGAAACGAGGTGTGTTGGAAGATTAATTCGTGCTGCATTTCAACTGCATTCACCCTGTATTCCCCTTCATTTCTTAGCAAACACAGTGCTTGCAGTGTGTTTTATACAGGTTTTCGTAAGGACAGTCACAAATTCACAAACTGCACAATGACTCTATTGAGAACAAAATGAAATTTATATTTTGTGGTATTCATTTGTACTGG
Source organism: Epizoanthus ramosus (assembly GCA_026413505.1). Taxonomy (NCBI): domain Eukaryota; kingdom Metazoa; phylum Cnidaria; class Anthozoa; order Zoantharia; family Epizoanthidae; genus Epizoanthus; species Epizoanthus ramosus. The sequence continues at coordinate 2,457 of JANVCJ010018558.1, read as the reverse complement.
TAATTGCAACATTTGAAATTAAGGGAAACAAATTTCAACATTTGAAATTATTAAACATCGGCACAACAAGCTAGGCTGAACATCATATCACACAGTGGTTCTCAGTTTATGTACCTTCAAAAGACATTTGGGAGTATTTCTCCAGGATAGATCTACAACTGACTAATACATATCTAAATTTGTAAGTTTCAAATTCAATGACACAGCTTTGACAACAAAAAACATACAGCTGAGATAGATGAGTCTGGCATGGAAAACATTATTGTATTGGAAGGGCTTTGTAGAACTGAATTTTTGTTTACCATTATGTAATTAACTAACACTGATAAAGCTGCACAGTCAAATTACTTCTCTTTGGTCTGGCAATATCAGATGCACTATGTTCAGAGGCCAAGGTGATGTCTAATGACCAAACACCTGCCATTCCTGCAGCATGCAAATTTACCATGTTCTCATGGCCGCAAATCTACTGTCTGATTTGTTGAAGATACAACTCAATCATCATTTGACAAGAAAAGCAAATAGCAAGTCTCACACTTGCAGAAACTGTTAGCAGATACTTCAAGAAATAAAAGAGTATGTTATGGTTCCTGCGTCAAGACTTGGCAGTAATCCACCTCATGTGACATTAATATTAACTGCGTGGAGGAAAGATTCCTGCGTGAAAAAGGTGACAGTAAACTTCAAGAATTCTTGACATACAGACAAGAAAGCAACTATCCAGTTATGATCATGTGTGCAATTCAAGTACTAAACAGATTCACGTCCATTTCAACCCCACAGCAGCCATTAAATACAACTATGTGCTTTACCACAGAACAACTGTAAGTTAATGTTAATACACATGGTATATGAACTATGGATGAATCAAATAGCATACTCTACCTGAGCAGTGAACACATGCAAGACTTATTCAGACTGTGCACAAAAATTCCAAAAGTAATAGGCCCTGACAGGATTCGGCTTTTCTAGCCACACATCTCTGTTCCTTGCAATTTAAAGTGTAAATTTCTAGAAACACTTAGTAGAATATGCATTTGAAAATGGTTAAGAGTTGCAAAAGGTTTTGAAGCTACATGTATCCACTTTCAACAGAGCTACGCCAACCTTTTTTCAGCTCCTTAACTGGTGTATCTTTCTTGACAACCAGTCAGACAAAACTCATTAATTAATCATGCAGTCTAGCATCTCAAAGAATAACAGGAATAAATTAATCACAGGAGACAATAATATAGTTACAGTCTAGTGAAGCCAGTCTTGGCCGTAACTGTATCAATGTACACTCAACATATCCTACAGACGATGTGTGAAGTTTGATCTACTAATAGCTCACTTCTGTTTAGTCACAAAAACAAATCATAAATCAAATAAAATAAAATCAAATATATTAAAATATTTCACTGTGAAACTTCAATTATTGTATTAAAGGTGTAACTCCAGTATTTTCTTACCAATTTTCATTGATCAGCTAGTTTAAATTCTGCTTTAATAAGTTAGAATCTATAGCAATAACAATTTTTTTTAAAATCTCTTGTGAAATTTGGCAACAGTTGATCAGATTTAAAGCTACATAATTTATTTGTTTTCCAGTTAACACAACTCATTATATCATTTCCTAAACCTGGTGAACTCTTCAGAATCCCTCCTAGATATATTTCTTCATATTATAAATATATTATATTATCTTACCTTACATTTTCTGTGTTCTAGACATAATTATTAAATATTTTTGCATTCCACTTTCTTTGCTCTCTTTGTCTATAATAGATTCAGATTTATTGCAAATTATATTCTATACAGGACTCCTCAGTGTGCTAAATTAGATATTCCTGTTAAAATATTTGATCAAAATAAAAAAAATAAAAATAGGACAAACTCATTTCTTTTATATATTGCACATTAATCTGAACCAAATCTCTTGCAATCTTGTACTAATTTGAGATGATCAAGTTCTCAGACTTTCCAGGGTAGAAAATATTTGTCCAGGACTCCATGCTTCCTGTGTTGTCCACGGCATCAATTGTAGACTTTCTCCTTTATAAACTTGTTCAACTACAAAACCAGTTGCAAACCTCATTATCACGCATAAATTTTACTAATACTACTTCCAAATCATTGATTAAGTTACAAAAATATATGTAACAGTTTGTGCAAGCCCCAGCCTGTTTTCATCAAATATTTCTCAATAAAATTCCAATTTTTCTGCAAGTTCCTTGTTTTTGCTCATGTTCTCTTTATGTTCTGTTAAGTCTGCCACCTTATTTATTTATTTAATTATTACAGTAATATATTTTGATTAGACTCTTATTCCTTAAGTTTGCTTATGATATGATATGATATGATATGATATGATATGATATATGATATGATATGATATGATATATGATATGATATGTTAGCATATACCCAACCAGTGAATAGTGTTTTTCGCGCGCTGTGATTGGTTCACTAATCAGT
>JANVCJ010018447.1:0-14168 GCA_026413505.1 Epizoanthus ramosus | reverse complement strand
GGATATGCCGTCTGGGTAATGCCATTATTATTATTATTATTATTATTATTATTATTATTATTATTATTATTATTATTTATTATCTGCAGAAGAGGAAATCTACATACCTTGCGTCCTAACAACAAAGGCGACCGCTGGCTGATGAACAGTGCTCTTCGCAGGCACGATAGTGCAATACGTGCCAACACAAGCCAGAGTATAGCACTTCTCACTGATAATAAGTGCTAGTTTACAGCCGTCCTCATGACAACACTGATGAAGACATGCCTTAATGTCTTTCTCCCTCCCGTGGAAAGTGAAGTTCCCAGCTTTAATGCCATAAAGGAGTGAATAGTCCTGATAGATATGGCCATGCCTGCAGGAGGCTGCAGTGGACTCCAGCATTACCTCACTTTCACCGAGTTTAGCTTGTTCTGTTGCCTTACTAATAGGTCCAGAGGATAGTTTAATGTTGTGAAGTTTTCCTCTGCTTTTCTTGTCCATAGTTGTTATTCTTGAATGTCTACTATGTTTATCAGTCCTGCTGTAATAACTCGCTGATGATACTTCCTTCTTTAAGGTTTTCTCTTTGATAGCACCACCTTCAATGTTGGTAACAGTATCAGCATTACCAATCCATAGTTTACTCTTTGAAATGTTCTTTATTAGGGGAGAAAATGCTTTCGTATGGTGATAGAGGTTTGAATAATTGGTTTTGGACTTGCGCTTCGTAGATGTACTGTCTTTGAGGTGCGAAACTTCCTTACCATGCGCGGATCCTTCGTAAAGCTTTTTAGCGGATTTGCTATCTTTCCTGGCTTGGCCCGTCGGGTTTGGGATAATGTGAACATTTCTGCCCTTGTGTGAAGAATCTGCGTTTGAAGGTAATACTTTTAGTAAACGTGTCTGAACCAAATTCCTCTGGCGCGTTCATCAGTATATAGCTATTTTAATATAGGCAATAGCAATAGCTCAATACCTCGAAGCATACGTGGAGTTCTCGGAGATGGTTGCAGAATTGTCAAGGTTATTGGAAACATCTGTATTATATACAACTATTAAAAGCAATAATTGACTTCTGAAAAGCACAAGGAGCAACACGCAAAGGGCAAGACGAGGAGCAAAAGGAAATTTGCATTTTCTTCAAGTGAATTGCTTCTTATAACTCCAACCGAGCAGGGATAATTCCACCAATTTGCATTTCAGGGGTAGATATTTACTGCATATATTCTGTTATCTCTTCTCACAATTTGCGGGAAACTGAGAAAGTAGCTTAGTTTCAAAGTTCTAAACACGTTCAAACGTATTAGTCTTGCCTCTATGCTTACTTCCGGAGTGACCGACCGCGGCCAGTGCCCATATTAGATGAAGCCTGTTTTTCGTTATTCTTCACTGAAGAAAAGGCTGGTTTGAAATTTATGTTATTTATTTATTTCCAATCTCGAACAATGAATTAACTTTTGCATTCTTGGAGGAAACACTCCACGTGGTTTAACTATAACAAATGGTAGAAATACAAAATACCGTTATTTAGCAAATTCTTATATCCATAATGATAATAATAGTAATAATAATAATAATAATAATAATAATAATAATGGTTTATTAAACATTCCATCAGAAGATGGGTCTTCACTGTTTAAGTACTATCTAAAAAGAATATACATAAATATTATAAAAATGTATTTAAAAAAATATGTGTATGTTTCAGGAAAATTGCTGAAAAAAACCTAAAAATAGGCAAATACTCGTTAAAAAGATATCAGAAAAGCTGGTGCACTGCTTAATTCCACGTCAAAGTCGTTAAGGTTATAGGTTATCCAGGTAGACCTAATCAATATATTTATGTGGAAACGATTAATTTAAAATATATCGCTATTTTGTTGTTTAAAAGACGACAGATGTATCATTATACAAAAGACCCTAGCACAGGAGTGTTGATATTTCATTGCTCAATAAGTAACACAAATATTTTCGTTTCAAAATTTAAAACATAAATAACAACAAGTTAGTTTTATACCTGCAAAGACATCATTTGATTGAATGTGCACTGATTTCACTGACGGTCTAATATCTTTCGAAAGATTGGCACTTTTAATTTCACTGTGGTTTTCCTGGAAGTTAACCAATACGCGATAATTTGTCCAATTCGATCCACTGGAATCGTTCCACGTCCGTGCTGAGATACTCGCAGCTGGCGTGGTTGCTGATGTACTCCCTGCAACAGTCCTCTGAACCTGTTTTGTTACCATTCCGTTGGTGCCCAGTTCTTCCGTGAAATCGTTCGAGACAGTAACTGGGGACTTGAGAGAAAACGTCTTTAGCGGCACGTCTGGATCGAAACTTCTCGTTGAACCAATGTCCAGCGAAGATATACGCCCTACACTCGTTGGTACCGGTGTTTGTAATTTTTTGTGGTTGTCTTCCATTGAAGGCGGACTGGTTGTCAATCTTGGGGTGCTGGTGGTACCGGGACCTGTATTGTTAAGATAAGTGCTTTGTTTTTCCGAACGGCGAGGTAAATTGAACGTATGTCCCCTTTTAGAGCCTTTGTTTTCATCAACATATCTTTCAGTGCTGTGCGAAGGTTCAGTCTGGTTGTGGACGTTGTATGGGACAGAGAAAGCGGACGAACTGTTGCTCCCACTCGTGACGTCAATAGTGATGTTTAGAGTTCCTTTATCCGAAACTGGTATTGCTGCTTGATTTTTCGGAGGGGAAATCGACTTGATTTCCAATGTAAAGTTAGAAGCGGCTGGAACTGAATTAAATAACATAGTTTAGATCAACAATAATGTCTGTTTGGTAGGATTAAAAGAAAACATTCAGACGTTTATACTTTCGTTTCTCCGTCATTTTTGAAATCTCAGTTAATCATTCAAGAGACTGGATTGTGAAACTTAGATGGTTTATTTTAAGCCTTAGAACTTGAATTTTACGCGCAAGGATAGCCTGAGTATCCGTAATCTGTTGTTTATCGTTGTTCGATAATAGAAATAGTTAAGATATCATAATGTATACTAATAGGTATATGTTACCTTGTGAAACGATAATAACGTTGCATACTCTCACCCCAGAATAGATTATGTTGAAAAGAAAATGAAAAGTGATCAAGAATCGATTCGCTATTCAGATATCCAACGTGAAGTGAATACAGTTCGATCACCAGGTGGAGATACGGTGCTCTGGTGAAGATTTTCTCGTGATCCTTAGACCAACGTAACATCTAACTGGTAGATTGTAATTTATTATAGATTTCCATGAAATAAAACCAACGGATCACAGCATGGTCAAAGATTTCGACCAATCAGAATTGAAGAGCGGGCATGTAAAAGTAAACACAAGCAAAACGTGGATAAAATATTTTAAAACTCATAAATCTACGTCAAGTCTTGGTTTGGAATAACAAATAGGAGCTACAGTATTTTTCTTATTAAATTTCTACACAGATCACTATTCAAGCTCACTACGAACTGTGCTCTGATAATGAAACATCCGTAACTAATATTTGTTACGTTCTACTACAAATAAATAACAAGTTTTGTATCAATTACTTTCTACCCTATTTGGCTAAAACATAAGTGAAACTTAATTATAAATACTCAATGACTGATGTTTCTATCAAAAATGCTATTACAGTAACTTATCTGCTCTGAGAAGAACTTAATACTGTGGCTGCAAAACAAACCTCACATTGAATCGCACAGCAACTAGCAACTGTGACGTTTGTTGATTTATATCTTGGTTAACTGCCAGCGAATTATGTAAGGAGAATCGCTCAGAAAAGTTTTGACATATTAGTTTTTCACTTTGAAAAGCTCAAACGTTTCCCCTCACCCACTAGCTTACACCTTAGGAATGCAAGGAGAAATGTCAGATTTTTTCCTGCTATATCTTTTCCTGTCATTTTAAGAAAAACTAGTACAGCAACAAAATATCTTACAGTTCTAACTGCTCTGAGATCTACTACCGTTATCTGTTTTAAAGAAGGCATTAGTGTTTCTTAGGTACCTGTTACATGGTCTTCCGACTGTGACATAATTGGTTCATTTACTTCTTCAATGACGGTTTGGTCCTTACGGAGGTGTAAAGACTCTTGTTTGTCCAAATGTCTGGCGTCGGCCTCAACTTGCACTTTAACAGCCTTAGTTGGCTCACTGTGTGCAGTGCTTGCTGTAAACAAAGATTTGAACGAAAGCAAATGATCAAACAAGAGAAAATAAAAGGTGAGGTTATGGGCATGTGCTGCTCTAAATTATGTTTCTTGAGTTTGTCTCTTTTCTCTTGAATTTACTATTCACTCTTCAAAGGGCGTGTTGCCATTAGTTTCACCTCCCCCACCTCCCCCCAACGGAACGAACGTGTCATCTGAGTTCCATTTATTCAACACTGGATTCTTAGAATGGCTTCCTGTGCCAATTTGTCCCACCAATATAAAAATAAGTAGTCCAAAATGATACAGGATCAAAATTCAGTTAGGCACAAGTTAATCTTCATTCTCCTTCATCCATTTATCCATCCATCCATTTATTTATTCATCCATTCATCCTTTCATTCATTCATTCATTCATTCATTCAACGCCCAATGGATCAGTTACTTGTCGTCCTTTTATTAAGCTCTCCTTCCGTCGATGTTTTCAAAGCAAAACTCAAAACACATATTTTCAAATTAGCTTTTAAATTATCATAAATTATTTTAATCACTTATTATCTTTTTAACAATTTTTAATGTAAAACGCATTGATACTTTAATTAGTAAAATGCGTTCTTAAGAACTGTAAATTATTATTATTATTAATCCATTATATTGACATTTACTAGGCTGAGTAGTGAATTTAAATTGCCATTCTCTCAATTCCCTCTGTTTTGCAAATACAGTAAAAACCCGTGTATGAGAACCTAGATTTTAAGAACCTGTTAGTCTAAGATTGTAGATTTAGACCCCTTTACATAAGAACCTGGTTTAGGCTAGAATTTAAAACAGGTTCATATTTTGAGGAATTCAGTAAAACACTGTATACACAAATTAAAGAAAATCAGCTCTGCCAGTTTCATAAAATGAAGTCATGACACTGGCAATGAGACAATGAGTCCAGAACCATTACTTTAACGACTAACTGAGGAATATGTCCAAGGAAACTGAGTGACTCTAAGTGTTGAATGTATTCTAGGACAACATGTTGGAAACGTTGATTTTGTTCTGTTAATGTTACATAATTTTAATGCTTAGATTGAAGGCATTTATGGAGAATATTGTATGCAAAATACAATTAAATAACCCGCGTCCACCAGTGGTGAACAATTTTTTTCTTTAGAAAATAAAAACATATTTAAGAACCTGAATAGCCTAACTTCCCAGTTAAATACCATTTATATAAGAACCTTTTTAGGCTAGCTTGGAAAAACGTAGATTCTTATACGCGGGTTTTTACTGTATTTCCTCTGATCTTACATCTCACTGTATATCACAAAAGGTGAACATGTATGAACGTACCGAGAGGTTTGTTATCTTTTCGATTATACAGCCGCTTGTTGTAGGAGAGCTGAAACACTTTGTTTTTGGTGTTGACTGCTATCCACTGACATTGGTCCTGGGTTGAACACACCACAGAATAACACCTAGGTCCCTCCATGTAGGCCACGTCACAGCCCCAACTGTTGCAGCACTCCCGCTGGCACTTGTCCATGCTACCGAGTTTCCCATGATCCTTGAAGGACCCAGAATTTAACCCATCGGCGAGCGACGCATTGAATATAATTGGTGACTTTTCACACTGACTATCAGCTGTACGTATCAAACGAACGCCTGGATTAACGTTTAGTAATCACACCCCATGTCGGCGGTAATTTTGAAAATCTTACTCTACATCTACATGATTCGGATTATTGAATGAAAACTAAGGGCTCTTTCCATTGTCGACTCTGGCCGTGCAGAGAGAACTGGTTTTGGCCTTTTAAAATGGAATGGTCACGACACGAGCATTTTTCACGCCGAAAGTCATCCGCGCTCTAACCATCCGAATAGATAGATGTACTTTATTTTAAACCAGGGTAGAATTACTGTGTTTATACCGCAATGCTCTATCATCGTCAGTAATGCTAAGCATTAAGATTAAAACACTTCAAGAAAGAGTAACAGGAAGTCCTCTGCTTTTCAAAAAGCAACGTTTCGTGACATAAACGGGTCCGCCTTAAGGGAAGCAACCTAATTTCTTGGTTCAATAAACGGGAACAAATGTTGCAAACAAATTAACTTGTATTTAAACAATTGATACAAGGTCAGTACACTAAGTCAAGCGTTTGACTGATCTTCCATCTTTATTGGAATTCACGATTGCGTGATAGAAATGTCAAAATGTTTTCTGCTCGATTGAATTAACCGCTTGGATGCCGTTCTTTCATTTCGGTATACAGCATTACATTCTCTCGGACATAGACAGCTTTTACAACAAACTTGCTTGAATTTCATACAAACCGCATTTCATCCAAACATTGCAACATTAAGCTAAACTTAGAAGTGATTAAACATCAGGGTAAGATTAATAAATCCTAGCCGACAAATCAAGTAACGTTAAAACTAACTTACTTTTCTTCCTTAGAAGAAAGAATTTAAAACATATAGGAACATATACAACTCGCCAGTCACGACCATTGTTATAACAAACACTTGAATGAAATTGAAGATAATCTCCACATGAAAGACCTTTTATTACATTGAACACTAATCATTGTTGTCTGCTCCACTGATCTCTGTTTTAGAAACAAACCAAATATATTTAGGTCAAACAGGTGGCTGTTTGTTAGGGTTTGATAATATTTCTGGTGCCTAAATGTTAGAATGTAAACTTATGTCAAGAATCCCTTGTTGGAAATGACCCGGAGCTAACAGAATCACGCGTTATACCTACAGCAATAAACTTTGCGTAAACGCAGCATTCGTTTTGCGATAAAATACATGAGATTCAGAGAACCATTGTTCTCCTTTTGGACACCCCCACTCAACGAAGGCCGTTCCGTTAAGCTGAGGTCATCAAAAATCAAAATTGTCTTTACTCTTCCATTGATTTCCTCAGAGCCTATTTTTGTAACACAATATAAAGTATGTTTTCTAACAATATTTACAGGAAAGCTGATGAGACACACATTAGACAATAATAACAAAAATAAGCTTACATTCTCAATTCGAAAAAGTAGGTGAAAATTATACAATTGAAGACCACCTAAGAAGTTTAAATAATCTAAAACACTAACCTCTTCTTCTCGTCCGTGTGTCTTTCCCGTGGTTGTCCTTACTGCGTTCATCCTTAGCAAACTTAGGAATGTAACTTACAGTGCCTTTTGAACTCTCTGTTGCACCATAACACTGTGATTTCTGATGATAAACTTTGCGGCACCATTTCTGTTGGCAACAGATGGAAAAGCAGTTTGTTGAATCGTCAGTTATGGCTAATAGAGTAGCATAGCCGTACTTAAACTCTACATATCTTGGCCTACTGTTCCAAATGCTGATCGTTTTGCCAACTATAGGACAAATGTGTATTCTCGCGCTTGTTCCATAAAATGCATCAGTCCCTGTGTGTGAAAGATGTAAAAAATCGTTGAAAACTGTTTTAACATGAATGCCAGTACGAACATGTGCAAAATGATAATTTGCTGCTTCCTTACCAAGAATCTGCAGTAAAATAACTACGAGGATGCAAGAAAACGAAATGCAAGGTTTGCCGAGCGGGGAAACACAGCGTGTAAATCGTGTCGGCATAGCTTCATGATGCGTCCCTGCCCTGCATCCACCTTCTGCCCTTCGGAGGGTAATGTCTCGTTTGTGGTGTATCTCCTTCAATACGCGCTTGGACGAAACAAGATAATCAGCTAACGCACTGCAGCGTGTAATGTTTAGGATAAGCTTCACTTAACAGGAAAAGCGCGCGAGAAAACAAGCGAGTAGCCATCCAGGCTTGCTTGGCCCGACTGACCATGCTGCACTTGATTACGTCATAATAAAGCAGGTCTTGATATGGCCTGCGATCATAAAGTCATGACTGCAATCACATCACACGCCCATAGTGGGCTTGTCCCTCATATCAGCCATTTGATAAAATCCAAATCTGTCTTGCAACAGCAAAAACCATTGTTAGCACAAAGTCAACTCGTCTGCTGAACTTCTGTCTCAAAATACATTTTTTACAATTAGAGCAATCAGAGTTTTATTTCCGGAGTTTCCCAGTTGACTTAACGCCAATTCTTTCTGGCTTTATCGCTCTATTAATTAGTAATACCGTTTTAAATTTAATTGAGATAAAACTATTAAACGCTAAATGGCGCCATGTATCGGATGGGAATTCGCTTAGCTTAATTCTGCATTTCGTTGTACTAATTTCATAGTAACCATATCGTCCAACAAATCAGAATGCTTATAGTATACTATAGAGTGAAAACTGGATGGTTAACAAGAATAATATTTACAGAGCAGGTGTTCTACGCAATAATACAACCACCTGTTTTCGCGTGCCATGAGAGAAAGTTACCATTTTGCTGTGCATTCTGGGAAAATACATCTAACAACATAAGCAATAATGTGCACCTGACAGCTAGTGGTGTTTCATTAAGGTATTACTTTAAAACGCCTTGCAGTACAGATGTACCTAGCACAGACATCTTCCTATGCGTTACCATCGGTTAATGCACTCGAGTGCAAAATAATAGAAAACCTTTCAAGTGTATAGTGACACCGTGAAGAGTTCATAATTCACGGATGACAGACAATATGCTGTGAAGCCTTTACACATTCAATTAGTTATCTGAAAAACATAGTTCACATTATTCTAAATTGTTAGCGATGTCCGATGTAACAAAGGTTGTATCGTTGATAAACCAATTGTCACAAATAAAGTAAAGGAGATATCGAACAGGGCGTAAACGAGTAAATAAATGCAGCCTATGCCACGCCCATAGTCTCTTGAATAGATTGAAAAGCCCGGCACGGTTATAATAAAAATTAATTAATAATAGACCAGCGACAAACTGCTTTCTCTGTGCACGATTCATTGAACAAGACGAAAAATGGGAAATAATCATTTAAAGTCCCTAAGTCTTGAGAAATTGATCATAAAACACGATTACAATTAGAAAAATCGAATACGACCTACGTGATGAACTTGAAGTAGTTCCGGTATATTTATTAGGTATCTCACTGTACTGTTCAATTTAATACACAGTATCAGTCTAGAACATTAGTAATTTTAAAATTAGGGAATGCTTATAGATACAGGACAGTCAACAGGTTTAAATAATGACTTAATAGAAATAAAAAAAACTAATCTATTTCCAATATGGGAAACGCTCGTGCCGTAGCAATATACACTGCTTCTCAGTTGAGTTAACAACAAAATCAGCTACCGTAAATGACCGAGTTAGCGCCGCAGCGCTTATTTCAAACCTGTACTTGGGAGTGCGGCACTAATTCGGGCAGCGGCGCTTACTCGGCAGCGGCGCTTATTTCTAAACAGCTAAAAAACAAAATCCAGAGAATATAGAGGATCAAGTTGCGAACGTATTTTAAGTACTGGTTAACCCTCACTTTATTACACTTAGGAGCTATCTAACCTACGTTAAACACTGTTAAGGTTGCGAACTGGTTGTTTACTCTATTGTCAAACGTTTTCGTGCAATTGTACCTCTTTATATTACATACTGAAACCACGATATGACTTATTTATATGTACTCGAATTACCGCTTCGGCGCTTGTTCGACAGCGGCGCTTATTAAATTTTCAGGGTACAAGTGCGGTGCTTATTCGGGCAGCGGCGCTTAATAGGCAGCGGCGCTAATTCGGTCATTTACGGTATGCATACAATATATAACAACAGCAGACTAGTAAACTGTGAACAAGTAATTAAGGTTGCTAACTGTTTGCACTCATTTGTCGTAACTCCAGCTGTCAATATTGTTGTATTGTCAACAGGTCAGACGCCACAAAAAACTGATCCATCCTCGGGAGGTAAGTTCAGCGGAAACCAGTATTATCAGTTTGAAACTAATTTCACACAGCATCATCCAAGCCAAACAAAAATTATGTCATTTGTTTATCCAGACATTACTTCAAATTAAGTTAGAATTATCATTTGTTGGTGTTTTCTCAATTTATAGGTTACGCAACTCCAATCGAAACAGGAGTTAGATCCCCGCCAGTAATCCCAGCAAATTCCTGGGTAATGGACACTGTCGAGAACAATATTATTGCTGGAAAGCCCCCGCTTAAAGTCCACGGCACACTGTCTCGCGTAGATGGCGGCTTTAAATTTGATGGTGTTACCTCGTACCTTGGTGGTCAGTTACCAGACATAAGTTGTATTGTAGATCCTGACCAGTGCATTCAGGGCTTTTCTGTCGGTGCCAAGCTAAAATTTGATGAGTCAGCGCTGGCTCTCTTTGCACCAAAATACATTGTGGACTCAGGCGTGAGCGCCAAAGGTCGAGGGATTGCCCTTTATTACATCGCAACAAATCTGTTCTTCGAACTAGCTACGACAAATACACTCTATAAGGTAAGTACCACTTATTAGTACCACTAATATATTTTGTGATATCCAGTTGTTGTAACCTTTCTCTGTGTATTAAGTTGGTCAAGTTCTATCAACCATGTTACTATTGAACAGAAAACACTAGTGTTGTTTATATCTGACAGTTGTAGATACTTGCATTTTAATTCTATGGCAAGCAAAAGAGTCTGCAAGTACTATTCCAGCTAAGATGTGAATTGATAATTCTGTTTATATTTGAGAAAACAAAACAATTTCAACAAAGAATATCATCTGTAGAAAATGGCGAAGATTTTAGTTAACACATTGCAATTATTTGGGAAATACTTATCAAGGATTGCTAGAAATTGGCGCAGCATTCGTAACATGACTCATTGTCCGTTGTTTTGGTAGCAACTAGAGTTGTTGCCAGGATAAGCGAGACTTTGTTTGTAAGTTCGATTTGCATTGAAGATGTTTTTCAAATGGAAAATATATTTATTCTTGGGAACTTGGGCAATGAGGGGGAGTACAGTAAGTAATACGTGTACAATTGTACACTAAGAAACACAATTACAAGTGATAGAAACACAATTACAAGTGATAGAAATGTCGCGACCTTTGCTATAGTTAGTCTAGACGTTTCAATATTTCTAGACAACTATATGACAATTGTTACAATTTTGTGATCAGTGAACGAAGGACTGGAACCGAAACGAGACTCTTAAGTTAAAACTGAACGATGGAACCCAGCTTAGGTGGTTTTAAACGTCAACACAAATGTAGGGTCAATAGTGACGTTGTAAATTGGAGGCAGAACACAAGTGAAAAAATACTTTAACTGATATGTACGATCTTGTTACAGACCTCCATCGCGCTAACTGCTGGAAGATGGTTCTATTTTACTGCCACATTCAGTCAGAAATCTGGGCTCGCATTGTACGATGATGACAAGTTTGTGTCAAGTGACAAACATGGTACACCAGGAGGAAACTATCAGATCTCTCCTCAAACTCCTAACTTCTGCATTGGACGCAATGTAGGCAATGATGGAGCGGTTTTTGCACAGTTTTACATGTCTTCGTTTGCAACCTTCAAGGAACAGCTGTCCCCGGATATGGTCAGCGCTATGTTTACGTATTTCTGGAGACAAGGTAAACAGCGTATTATATGGCCCTTCTTTGGTCAGATTATTTCTGCACCTGTGACTGTTGAAATGTGCTAACGTATGTAACGTATGTATGTATACATGCATGCATGCATGTATGTATATATGTATGTATGTATGTATACATGCATATATGTATGTATGTATGTATGTATGCATGCATGCATGTATGCATGTAACTAATTAAAAAGTTTCAGATAATCTGTAAAAAGAATCTACAACACGGCAATCATGAAATGAATATGTACCAGACTCCAGTCTGATGATCGCCGTAGAACCTGAAACTCGGATTTACCGTTTTATAGAATTTTATAGATTTTTCCACCTTAACAGTTTTGACTATGTATGAATGAAATTTTCTTTCAAAGCAAAGTAAGCTTCCAAATGTTCGTTAAACTTTTCAAATATTCCTTATTATTATTTATTATTATCATTATTATTATTATTATTATTATTATTATTATTATTATTATTATTTACTTTATCTTTATTATTTACGTGGCATGAGATTTTGTCAGCTACGGAATTTGAGATTTCAAAAACTAATTTGCTAACAAATCCTATCAGCCCTAGCCCTGTCGTGATTTACTAGTAATACGGGTTGCTTTCCTGTATGTGCTTGTTATATTCTTCGTATTCCCATTGTGAAGGAAAATACGCATCTACGGGCAGGCTATTGTGTATAATCACCACGACATTCCGTTATAGTGGGAATCAACAGAAATTCCAGTTAACATACAAAATACTTTCCGTACAAGGTGACAAGTATGCTTCACTTCGTTAATTTTATTACAAATGCAAGATCATGTTGTTATGCAGTAGCGGATCTAGGGGGGACCAATTTTTTTTTTAATATTTGAAAGACGGTACTTCCTAATAAATATGTAATGAGAAATATTCTGAAAGTGCAGGAAATGCTATCATAGAGACCCTAACTTCAAAAACTTTTCGGGGGAGCGCCCCCCCGGACCACCCTAGGAGCTCGCATCTTTGACGCTCGTTTTTTCTTCAACTCTTCCTTGAAATGGTGCACCCCCCCCCCCTTTCAAAATCTCTAGATCCGCCACTGGTTATGCCAATACATTACTCAAAACGTCCTATTTGTCCTTTAAGGTGCTACAAGCCTTGGAAAAACATACTATATCAACCTTCACATTAAAAACGAGTTGGGAAGGGCAGCGGTTATTCTACCAAGTGACAGTCTTCCACCTCAAGGATTTGCAGCCAAACCACGATTAGTCCTTGCTATTACCAAGACGTTAATTAGCAGTCAGCCAATCACCTTCAACGCTGTAGCTGCGGATGATCGTTCCAAGTTGTTTCTCAATGATCTGGAGTCTATTACAGTTACCCCCACTCTATCTAAGGACACTGTTGTGAAGGCCACTTTAACAACCACGGGTAAGGAGGTTTATATATTCTATACTTACAATTATAATTTGATTGGAATTTCACATTACTTTATCATGTAAACGTTTACAAAAACAGTTAATTGTTATTTATACCAATTCGTTTACGTAATATTTTAGGCAAAAATGATTCTTCCATAACATTCTTCGTACACTACTTGCGGTAGTGTACGAAGCCAAACTTGTGCTTAGTGTTAATTCGAAAGAAAAATTCAAAATATCTCGCACCAATAATAGAACTCGTCCACGTGTTTCTGTTTCATGTCTGTCGTAGTGTCTGGAACACGTAGATGAAACATAGTCACAGGCACCCGGTTTAAATATTTACGTATAAACTACTATATAGTGTATGTATAGTATGCTTCTAATTTATTTGTCCTGTGTGTGCCCCTGAAGAGCTAATTTTGGTGCAATATTTATGTTTTATCTGTTGAAAATTCTAGGTGCATCAAGTTCTGCAACCGGCGGTGGTGAAACCCAACTTGTATCAGGTAGGAATATAATTTCCCAGAACAAATTCGGCCTATAAGCGGCCTCGTACTTTCATGTTTCTCGGTGTTTGGAACCCATCGTCAAACACGAGAATACGTTCTTGAAATATAACCAAAAGTCTTTAGATATTAAAAGAACGTTTCTGTACAAATAATAAAAGCTTCTTCAATCTATAAAAGATTTGCAAGCTTATATAATTTCAAGTCGAAGTCATTTTTACTATGGTTGTATCTTTTATAATCGTAATTTGCAACTCTTTGCAATTTGTAATTTGTTACTCTTTATCATTTATTATCCACAGTTTTAACCGCAATTTGAATTTTTTTCCATATCCTTATCTCTATTATATTGTTATACTGTAGATTGTATATTTTTATGCCGTATTTTGTATAGCTTTTAATATGTATGTGTCTGTGTGTGTTTATGTATGTATGTATGTATATATGTATGTATGTATGTATGTATGTATGTATGTATCTATCTATCTATCTATCTATCTATCTATCTATCTATCTGTGTGTCTGTCTGTCCGCCTATCTATCTATCTATCTATCTATCTATCTATCTATCTATCTATCTATCTCATATCTATTTTTTTTATT
>JANVCJ010018336.1:0-14168 GCA_026413505.1 Epizoanthus ramosus | reverse complement strand
GTAGTAGTAGTAGTAGTAGTAGTAGTAGTAGTAGTAGTAGTAGTAGTAGTAGTAGCAGTAGCAGTAGTAGTAGTATCATTATTAAGGTAAATATTATTATGATTAAGCCTTCCTACAAAACATAATTTTTTACTTTCTTCTTAAATTCACCAATGTCAATACAAGATCTAGTATCCTGCGCCAATGCATTGCATAAATAGGGTGCAGCTGGAGAAAAAATTCTAAAACCATAACAAAGAAGATTATGTTTGTCCAATTATATGTAAAACTCATCATTGATCCTTTCTGAAGTATTTATTTTTGTGTCACCATCTAAACAGGACGATTTTGCAACAGTGCTCTCGGTATGCAAAACGGTCGAATCCCTACCAGTGCTGTCAAGGCGTCGTCTCAGTTAAACGCTCGATACGCGGCTCGAATGGGTCGCTTGAATCACGGCTCTGTCTGGATATCCAAATACAATAACCATAACCAGTGGTTACAGATGGACTTGCGGAGGACGATGAAGGTGACCGGTATTGCCATTCAGGGCAGACAAGACAGTGCGCAGTGGGTGACCAGATTTTGGGTCCAGTTCAGCCAAGATCAGATCCATTTTGCAACTTACAGAAAATGGGGAAGCAATAAGGTACAATCGAGATGTTTTGATGCAATTCTTTGTCAAAAAAATTTAATACCCGTACTGACAGTAGCAGTTGTCAGTAACTAATAATCCCCACTCCCAGGTCGTGCTGAATAATACAACATTGGATCTCCTAAAACACAAAAATGTTCAAATTTTAGATGACAACTATCTTTCGAATGTATTGTATGTAAACTCTGCAGCAGTTCAATGATTAAATTATAGATATTAATCACAACGTTTAGTTTCCACTCAGCTAAGAATAATCTAAGGCGGTGTTTGCAATGACATCGGATCGGTTCGTACACGAGGTTCCGTATTTAGAGTTCAGCCCGGTAGCTGTACCGGAGTAAAGATTTTGTTTCCGAAATATGAACGTGTTATGAAAATTATATTACATTCCGGAACGAACTCGTAACGGTATCATGTAAATACCACCTAAGCGTACAATAAGAAGCTCGTATCATAAAACATTATTCTATGTTTCCATGGTTATCAACTGTAATCTCGAATAAATGTGCTCTTATCTAACATTTGTATGTAAGGTATTCATTTTCTATCTTTCTTGATGTTACTTTTCTGTTGTTTAGTATTTCAAAGCCAACGATGACGGTAAATCAGTGAGACTGAATTCATTCGACCCAGCCATCATTTGTCGATACCTACGCGTAGTGCCCAAAGGTTGGAGATCGCGCATTGCTATGAGGGTTGAACTCTACGGATGTGCCCATAGTAAGTACATAGTTTAGCTTATTTTAAGTACGTTTTCAATTCGCAAAGAAGAATAGGCAAAAAATATCGCTTTTTTCTTATATATGGAAGTACAGTTTTACAGCCATTTTAATCATTGTTGACATTTGAAAATATGTGATGTGAATTTCTTAAAGTGCAATAGGAATGTCATAATACCTTCGCGAATAAGAAAGAAATGAAGACCTTTTCTTCACTTATTAGCAGTACACCTATTGAATTACCTTTTGTGTACGTTCCATAACTCTCAATCGTTACTCCGTTCATTCACTGTAAAGAATATTGTGGTGAACTAATATATGTTAATTATATTCAGTCAAACTACTTTTCAAGAACTAGTCTTCCAGAGTGATTTAAGTATGAATTGCTAATAGAGGTTTGCATGTTTTCTATAAGATCGTTGTGACCTGCCTCTTGGACTGGAAGACAGGAAAATAGCTGATCCAACAATGACGTCATCTTCGTACTATAACTTTTACCTTGGGCCGTGGAATGGTAGGCTCAACTCACGCCGTGAGGGCCGACGAGGTGCCTCTTGGTCTGCTAAAAGAAGTGATAGAAATCAGTGGCTTAAGGTAGATTTTGGAGCTTTGACAAAGGTTACCCGTGTTGCAACACAAGGAAGACAAAACTCTCATCAGTGGGTCAAAACGTACACCGTTAGTTACAGTAGGAAAGGCTTCACCTTTGTACCCTACAAGGAGAAGGGAAGAGTGAGGGTAAGTTATTCATGTCCTATCTTTGAAGTGTAGCACTTCACTTTTTGCAGATGGAACTCAAGGCTATAACAGTCGTAAAGTCTAGTTCACATACTGTAGAGCTCAGATGTGCCTGCTAAATCCCTACGACAAAGTCACCGATGCTACCTTACAGCATATATGAACATCTGTCAAAGACATTATGACCCAAGTATTGTCATTGGTATATTTCCCTACTCTTCTTGTTATGTGCTTCCAGCCATAGATTAGCATGAACGACTTATTACAAGCTACTGCACAGTATGACTGTTATGACAGACAATTACGACAGAAGCCCTCTCCTATAACCAAAATTGGTAATTGAATATTGTATAAATGTTAGCTAAGAATTACAAGAGCGACGTCGGCATTATATATCTATAATTTCCTGATCCTTCACTTTTGAGTTAAAGCAAGCTACTTTTGTCTTCTTCGCTAAATCTTCTTTCCAGAGAGATAACTTGAAATTTGTTTAACAACTGGATGTGAATTATCATATCCAGTAGACGTGAAGATGACCCACTAGATCGAAAACGTCTTTCATAAACATTTTTACTGTTTAACAACATTCTTTTTATATTTATATTTTTATATATAGTTTACTCGGTATGATGACATACTGTAGGATAGTTCTCGTTAGATGTAGTACATAGATTATACTAGATAATTGGTATATTTATATCATTTACAATTTGCAGGTTTTCAGAGGTAATCACGAGAGAAACATCATCGTTACCAACAAGTTTGCTCATCCTATTGCAACCCGCTTCATTCGTATACACCCAAGGACGTGGTATGGATGGATTTCCATGAGGGTTGAGTTTTTCGGATGTACAGTAGGTACGTTGTATATGGCTGCTCTACTAGACTGAAGCACGTGATCACGTACTGACATACAGAATCGGTAACATGGGAACCAATCAGAAGTTCAGGAGATAGGGCGCATTGAAAGAATTCTTGAAAAGCAAGAAATAATTCAGTTTGTGTTTATCTGTAGGACAATATTGTGTATCTAACCAAGTTTCGATCATACTTCGTACAATTCAGTCTTGAGGAACCAAAGAAGTACGAAATTCAATTTCCACATTTTCTATATCAGTCCGTTTTAGTCATCTATCTGTGAGATTACCTGGTTACCAAGTGTTGAAACTGGAACTAGTAATCATAGTTATAAAATAATCTTGGCATTTTGGCGAATTGCCTATATTATAGAAATGCGATTATGTGCACTCAAGAAATGGGTTTTGTTTGTTCTCTTCAACGGATTCAAAGAATTTAGTGATCTTAAGTTTCTTAATGCAACGCAGATAAACGAATGTAACAAATACATATGATATGTGGCAAGAGTCGTTTTTCGTTTGCACTGGATTGTAATAATTGTAATTAATTAAGTAATGAAAAGTAATTATGTTTGACAACAAAAATATCCTATATATTTGTCACTGGATAGTATCCAATGTCGTTGATCCAGTGTATCAAATACAAACTTAAACTGTGATGTCAAACTTTCAGGTCCTCGGTGCGACAAGGCTCTTGGTATGCAAAATGGGCGAATCCGCAACGGCCAAATTATCTCCTCGTCAAGATGGGACCGTAAGAACGGTCCTTGGCTTGGACGTCTGAATGGTCGGAAGGTGCGTAACCTGGCTGGTGCCTGGATAGCAAAACACAACACGAGATACCAGTGGATTCAAATAGACTTTAATCGCCCAACCCGGGTTGTTCAAATGGCTACCCAGGGTCGACAAGACGCCCGTCAGTGGGTGACACAGTATTATGTGTCATACAGCCAGGATGGAATTCATTTTGCCGAGTACAAGAAAAACAGTGGACGCAAGGTATTTTAAATAATGTGAGAGCAACAAGGCAAATCAGCTCTAAAAAATTACAAATTTTATTCCTATATAAACTTGTGGTTGACCTGTAATTACTTTTGCGAATTCTAGTGTCATTACACTACGAATAGTCCCTATTTTGTCTCTTGAGATCGTCGAACGGTATGGAAAAAGGGATGGCCGACCCGGAACAAGTTACGCGCGCCAGCTCGCTCATCATGTAGCCATTATTTACTCCGTTCTACTCGACGATCTCAGAAGGATAATAGAGTCTACTCATAGTCAGCAATGCTATTCTGTTTAGTTTGTTTCCATGTAACCACTCGCGTATCTTAAACTATCTAAAAGGTAAAGAGCAGTAAAAATTGTCATCATTTTCCCACGAATCAACAAACCTTTAAGTCTTGAAGGGTCAATAAGGCCGAGTATCAGGAAACCATTATTTGCAGGAATAACTACCATCTATCCTATAACCAGTACATACATACATGCGTAAACTATTTAAACTCGAATTTTTAGAGTAGGTCAAAGGAGCTAGTATCAGTAACAAGATACACCGCAATTAATCGAAGAATCAAACATCGCAAAGCTCATTTAAAGTTCAAGAGATCATGATGTTAGATTGTCTTAGTCAACGTTAACTTTTATATATTTCAACATTTATGCAAATCTTCTATAATTTGTCCAGAATTCCAGAAACCAAAATTTAGAAATGCAGGAACGATTCAACGCAACTAATAAAGCACGTGAACCACTAATGTCCCCTAATTGATCGTATCTTCTTTAGCGGTGTTCCTCTGTCGTATTAGCCAGTCGGAGTATTGTGTAATACCGCAAATCATCTAACCTCATTAACGTTTCAAAACAAGCCACCTTTCCCACGATAGTAGTGTGTAGTGTACGTAACTTACTTGTGTTTCCTTTGTACAGTACTTCCAAGGCAATCGTGATCAAAACAGCATTGTTCGCCACAAGTTATATCCACGAATCAAGGCTCGCTACATTCGTATCCACCCGTGGGGTTGGTATCGCCATATCGCCATGAGACTGGAGTTCTATGGATGCCCAGAAGGTAAGGGCTCTGAATATTCTGCTGGTGGTCCTACCGTCAATAAATAGGGGGATATATAATAATTTTAAACGAATATTACATAATCACGAACCAACTCATGATTTATTAACCAAATGTATATCTTGAGTATTCGCTTCCAGTATTTAGCTTTATGAGACAAGTGAATGGTATGAGATCCTATATCAAAGGAATTGTAGCTTTTTTTTAAAAAAAACCAAGGGCTCGTTTTTCCTCTTAACTGAATGGAATGGAATGTAGGGGAATGTATTTTAAGTGTTCATACCTGGTCAAGATTTACCGTTACCCAGCACCACTGAAAACTGAGGACCATTTCATGTTTGCTGCTGACAACGGCATTTGTAAGATCTATGGTAAATAGAATAATTTTCTCTTTAGATCGCTGTGCCATGCCTCTTGGTGTAGAGGACAAACGCATTACCGATGGCCATATGAGTGCCACAACATACTACAACAGTGCTTATGCACCAAAATACGGAAGGCTGAACAGTATCTATGGATGGATTCCAAAAACAATGAATCACAACCAGTACCTTCAAGTATATCTGTGCGGACTTGCCAAAATCAAGGGTGTTGCAACTCAGGGAAGACAGAATGCTGGTCACTGGGTCAAGAGTTACTACTTGTCCTATAGTCGTGACGGAGGGCGCTTTGTCCGTTACACTGAAAATAAGAAATTAAAGGTGAGATCCTTCGTATATTGTAAAGGTACAATATGGACACTTTCGGCGTGCAGCGAGGACGAGAAATGTCTTACCGACAGCACATAAATCATACTTTCATATTACGCCATTCGACTGCATTTTCTTGCAGCGCTTAGAGTGTAAACGTTTAACTAGTTGGAGGTGTAGGATGATTGTTTTCTATTAACACGAAGTAAACGTTAACGTGGACGATGATCTTCCGTTCTGAAGACTACAATAGTGACTTATACTGGTGGGTTAACACTTTTTTTTTTATTATTATTATTATTTATTTTTTTATTTTTTTTCATTTGAAAACAACTTTTTTTTTTTGGGTTAACTCGAGAAGTAAAGTACACCGTGATCATGATTCCATGTCAGGTGAATGTGATACCTACTTCGAGAAACTGACGACATCAAGTGTAGACATTTAGACAAGTTTATGCGGTTAGGTGTTGCAAACGTGAGAACTATCTTCACACTATACCGGATATGTTTTTCCGACACAATATACCCGGTATAGTGTCGACAGGAGCAGGAAGTTGTTCATACTATAGCAGACGGGTTTTGCGATGGGACATACGGCGTATAAACCCGGGATATAAAGGATAGATCTCCTGTTTTCTTGCTACAATTCTTGTGCCAGCACGAAGCTCAAAGCTGGTATATTGTGTTCACACTATACTTCGGGAGTGTCACAAAACACTACCCAATACAAAGTACATCACGTTCAAGGCTGAATCGGGCCTCAATTTCGTGACGGCATAACAAGTTCTATCAGTTCTATCGACTATCCGATGTAATACCTTAAATGTCCTCGTCCCCTCTCCGGTAATAAGTGTCCCGAAAAGTAAACCAAAACATTTCGTACAATCCCCTCGAGAATAGTCATATAACTCTGTAGTTATGTATTTAAAGTAAAGTGATTTCAAGACGAAATTACCTTTCAAGAGCAAGAACCCCCCGACAACAACCCCTAATTAAACCTCCGGCTCGGAATTACGTGTGGAGGTTTTCGGTACTTGGATGATTGTAATATTCATCATCGGTATCTAATTTTACAATAGTTTCTAAGACAAACGTTACCAAATCATCCTGTCTTTGTCCCCAGATTTTTGCAGGCAACACAGACATGCACACTATCGTCCATAAACAGTTCAGGAAACCAATACTCGCACGATATGTGCGCTTTCACCCAAGGAGCTGGCACGGCTGGATTTCCATGAGGGTAGAGCTATACGGATGTGAAGGTAATTGCAATTTCATTTAATTTAATTAATATACTGCAATGCTGTTTGAAGGATTAAAATCTTTTGCCGGAATTAACGAATTAAAATATGTTACTTACTCAGCTATCTGTTATACCGATTACATCTTTATAAATGTGTGAGGTAGTTGTACCATAACTATCTATTTTTTGTTTTACTCTTATCATTTTTAATATTGCAAACTTATTGAAAACGAGTTAACAAATAATTTTCAGTGGTACCAGTTGTAGCTAATGCTGCTATTCTCGCCTTTGTTATTGTTGTTGATGTAGTTGTACCCAATTTGAAAATGGTTTATCTGTTTTTGAAAAACATATGTGATATATCATCGAGGAATTATCGGTAGGAACTTATTAATGTGTTGTGTCTTCAACGTTGGCCGGGTTTCCGAACACCATGCACCTGCAGTGTGATGGACAAAAATAATTAGATCAGAGGCAGTAAATCCATCGTAAAACATGCAGTTGTAAGTGGCTGGGCACATTTTAGCAACCCCACAATTCCTTCTTTATGTTTTATATTTGTGAGAAAAGACCAACCTTTCAAGAATTAGGTCGATATTATCAACCAGTCCCCATTTCCAAACATCCTATCCTATATTTAATTTCGCGTTTCGTTTTCAGCCTCCAGATGCAACTCCGCCTTAGGAATGCAGAATGGACGTATCAAAACTAAGCAACTCACAGCATCCTCAATGGCGAACGGTCACCACGCCCCCAGATTTGGTCGGCTGCAAAACGAGAAATCAAGACTCGGTGTCGGTGCATGGTGCGCTGCACGCAATAACCACCAGCAGTGGTTCAAGGTTGACTTCCGCCGTTCAGTTAGAGTCACTAAGATTTGCACACAAGGAAGGCAGGACGCATCTCAATGGGTAACGCGGTACACTCTGTCCTCCAGCCTGGATGGTCTTCACTGGGCAATGTACCGATGGTCCACCAGTGCTGACAAGGTGTGTATAAAGGCCGGGTGAAGGGAGTTTGTATGAGAGTCGAGTGATGAGAGTTGGGCGAGAGTTTGACCAACTCCTTTGCGCGCAGTCGAACGGGATCTTGGGAGTCGACAAAAAGTTGATAGATTTACAAAACAACAAATAAATGCTGCCGTCGACTCTCGTGGAAACTTGAACTTCTTGAAAGTTGTTTAGAACGGACAAGAGTCTACGAGACCGCGTTCGCATGAGAGTGAGCAATTCAATAAAGCCCTTTTACACTTGTAATTTACAAGGGCAACTACTGTTTCAGAAGTGTAGGACAATAGCTACACCTGGTAAATTACACCTGGTAGGTCTTTTTACATTGCAAATACAAAAGAATAGCACTTAACATGTGCAGTTTCTTCGTTGTCGTTATGCTGCGCTGCATTCTTGCTTGTTGTGTTGCACTTGATGCTAGCGGAGAAAATAACACGCACCGACGGCATTATTGTTATTTATGATCGCGGCGCCAAATGAGAAGCCCTAAAGGATTCAAGAAATACTTCCAATTTTTATGAAAAGGAGTTCGGAAAATTGTTTAGAGTGTTGGACTTGAATGAGGCGAGGTGAATACGATTAATGGTAGCCTGAAGGAATAGGTTCAGAGTGGGCAATTAATATTTATTTATGTTTTGACAGTTACGTTTTGTATTTTATTTTCTTTATTTCATGTGCGGTAACCCAAGTCAGGAAAAAAAAACTACAATAATAATAATAATAATGATGATAATCATAGTCACAATCACATTCACAATGACAATCACGGTGGGATCACGGTACCCTGGATGCCAGAGGTCTTCTCGCTAATGGCCCGACTCACAGCGAGCGCGAAGCGCGAACACCGAGCGCCGAAGGTGCGAGCGAGTGTGAGGCCGTGTCCTGTCCATTAGCAGGAGCGACTGCGCATCAGTGGTGGGGAAAGTTGGAACAAATGAGTTAGATCGAGCAGGAGCCGATCGCATATCCTTTGGCCCAGCTTCCCTTTCTTATAATTATATGCAGATAATTAGGTATAGAGGGGCTATACTCGCTATCCAGAAAATTGTGATTGTAATAGACAGAGCTTCAGCAGTTCACAGCAGAGTACATGATACAATATGTCCTCTCCACTAGCAGGAGCGGTGGAGTAGACGGATAAGGATTGATCACGTTTTAAATCCACAATGATCAATGGACAGTGGAGTGAACATGGCAGACCGATAGTGGTTAAACGTACTTAGAGCTCGTGAGAGCAAAGTCAGCACAAGAGAATAATTTTATACAAGCCTCGAGTAATGTTAGAGTTGTAGCGCAATGCAAATAGCAACATGTAATTAGCACGCCAGGGATTCCGTGTGCACTCCGTTGGCTTCGGGTGGGGCGACCACTCTCTCCCGTGCTCGCTCGTGGTTTTGGCGGATATTCCCTCACCTTTGCTGGGAACAGTTCCGGTTTACAATATAGCTGTCATCATGAAATCTCAGGGTTATGATAATAAATCGGCCACTCACTAGGTTAGTGAGCGGCCAAAATACGCCAATATCTGGTTGTGTCTGTTCATACCACGAGATCACGGCCCGGTTCGCAGCAAACAGAGCTCAGCCACCGGAGCGCACATCGGAATCTATATAAATCGTGCAGGAATTCTATACTTCGGAACAACGAGCATAAATGTACAATAACATGGCTTATCAGTACCGGCACTTAACTCCGGTAACTATTACTACTCCCCCGGCCTTGGATGGGATGCTATTCCATCGAAGGGTCTCCCTTCCCAGCATTTTATCAGCCTTGTACCTCAACATTTTTCCAGGCACCCATTTATACATTTGGGCGAAAATAATCATTGTGAGAGTAAATGTCTTGCTCTTACACAATGTGAGTGCGAGTAGCCAGACTCCAACCTTTTATCGGTTATGGTTCTATGATTTCAGCTGATTGCAAAGTCAAAATTGCCTAAGTTAATTATTTATTGTCTCGAATCAAACACACAAAAGCTATTGTAGTCAGTCTATATAATTGCTAAGCGATAGTTCGTTTTCCGAAAGCGGTTCCTTTATCGAGAGCAAAGTTCTTCATTTCTAGATTGAGGTTTAATTTATCTGCGAAACGCTAAGCACAAAAGTCTGAGTGTCTCAAGTCCGAATAGCAGAAATTGCTCAGCAAGATAATTTAAAATTTATTCATTGCTCAGCACTAATTGGTACTATAATTAATCCCGCATGCTCCACAGCAAAAAATCACATGCTCGCCAGTAAAAATCACATTCTCTGCACCAAGAAAAAATCGCATGTTCCGCAGAAAAAGCCATGTGTTCCGCAGTAAAAAAGAGGACTCAAAAGCCCATAATATACTGAGTATATTATTTATACTCATGGTGTGCAGTACATGCAATCCTAAAAATTATCGATAGAAGATTTATCGATTTACATGTATACGCTTCAATGTCAGGTCGATGCGCTTACACACAATTACTTCCAAAGTAAAAAATCGCCGATATTCCATAGTATTATAAAATATGTATTATTATCTGAGATATTTTCGTAGTGAATTCATAACTTTCAGGGTAGCATCTTCGTTCTTTGCTCCAAGGGTGCACATCAACATGTGGGCATATTCGTAAAAGACCTGAAAGACAAATAAGGCTTGCATCAGGCAGTGATAATAATAGCAGAGCTCTTCGTGAGGCCCAAGGCGGAGCGGTTGGATTTTTTTTATCGTTGGCGTCATACCAATATGTGTGTACCTATATATTAGTACCTATTTGTGTGTATCTTTATATGTGTACCTGTTTATGTGTACCTATATGTGTACCTATATGTGTGTAGCTATTTATGTGTACCTGTATGTGTGTACTTATAATTGTGTACCTATATGTGTGTACCTATATGCGTTCACTTATGTATGTGTACAATATCTGTGTGTATAGTACGTAGTATAAGTGTGTGCCTGTGCAGTGTGTGTTCGTTTATGTGCGTGTTCGTGTTCGCATGTACCCTTGTATATCTATAACGTACGTGCGTGAATACTAAGTTTGTCTCACCTATTTCACAGTGGTCTCCCTTGAACCCCGCAACACACTTACAGGTATATGAATTCTTTTCATAGTTTGGAACGCAAGTGGCATCATTTTGACAAGGATCACTGGAGCAGGCCGTCTGTCAGGAAAAAAGGGGCGATGTTGAACAATCAGCTAGAATCGCATATATATAACGTTTTTGAGTCGGATACCGTAGAATATGCCGCGGATCACATGTATTTTCAGTATCCATGCGAGGATTGGGAATAAAATAAGGAAGATCTCGGTTGAATTTAAATAATTTGCAATATTTCTTTGTTTTGTATTCACAGAGCCCCAAATTATACCATCGTGTCAGTTGCTATAGCTAAGGAAGCCATTTCGCTTATCCATCAGTGTTGTCTTCTTTCTGTATACAGGGCTAATGTATTTACATTTCATATTCTGTTAATTAAAACTTGCAATAATTCCAGCATGCAGAACTAATGGAGGTATATTGTATTTTCATGTTTTCTTAATGACAACAATTTGTTTCGATCGTCTTCCCGCTTCGGTTGCACTAATGAGTTTGCAAGTGATAAGACGATTTGCTGTCTAAAATAACTTGAAGACCTGCTGACAGTGTTTGCTAAAGTAACCGATCAGTCTTGCGTCGTCCACACTGCACTTGACTAATGAAAAATGGGTTTGGCCAGTTTCCTGAACCACAGTTACTAGTCTAACCACCTGTCCTTAGAACCTGTGGGCATTTTGTTTTAACATTACAGGAATATTCTGCTGCGGGGAAGATGAATAACTGTCAGCTGGACTATACTGTTGTTAGTATTGTTATAATATTAGCGCGCGCACAAACACACACACACGCACACACACACACACACACACACACACACCCACACACACACACGCATACATGTATACATACATACACGCCCATCACACAGACAGTAGGGTAGTGATCCCGATGTTGTGGTCTGTACCTGGCAGTCATTGGCGATGTACAGCTGTATATATAATTGAGTAAGATGCTCTATATAAGAATTATTATCTATTTTATCTATTTCATCTATTTTTTCTATATAAACCTTGCGCTAACAATTTTCCTCGTACCGAACGGGAAAATAATATTCTCAGCTATTTTGATAGTAATATTTATAATTCTTCCTCTCTCTCTAGAGCATAAAATCGCGCTAATAACCAATTTTATATACTGAACACTGAAGCTTTATTTTTGAAAATATGTTTCAGTTAATTAGCAAATGATCACTATTTCTGCTGAGATGGGGTCGTTACCTCGTGAGATGATACATGTATATGTGGATGTTGTACTTGCGATTGCCAGTTCTTTGAGGAACTGCTAATGGTCACGTGACATCCCATTAAATCCCAAATCGTTAAAAATCGGGTTAAAATCTACCGATTGCAGAGGGTCGCCATTACTGAATTTCATATGAGATGAGATCAAGCCCACGTGAGATGACATATATTGAGACGTAACTGTTGAGTCGGGTATAATTTGAATGTTGGTATACGTCAGGTGTTATTTTATTAAACACATAGTCATAGCTTCCCAATTCGGGTATTTCGTGTCAAGTTCGTTCTAATGTGATAGAGTCAAACATGTCTTAGCCTGTCATTATTATTGGTTTTGGTGCATAATTTGAGGTTCTTATTTAAACGAAGAGGCAGCTAACTTTACAGGCAGCTGCGAGGCACATGCGAAGAGGCAGTTAACTTTACCGGGATCCGGTTTCAACTTTGGTCGTCTATTTTTAAATGCTTTCAGAAATAGAATACGTTTAAAGCAGAAAACAAAACATTTGGCTTAGTTGGAGGCAAACCCAAGCTGACTTTACATCGGATTTTCGACGTAGTCACCTGAACTGAAGTGACTCGGCTACCCACGCCATAAAGCGCCACATCGCACATAATTTGATCTGAAGGTTGTGTCTACAAAACTCACTCTACTCGTTTGTCTTTTTTATCTTTAAAGAAATATGAACTGTCGTACTATTTTCAGGATTACAGTCATAAACCATGTCTTTCTAGCGCCTTGTCTTGAATCAAACGTAATTCATTCTCTTCCGATATCATTTCCCATTACACATACTTTATTACCGGTCTATGACAAGAAGAAACTATTTTTTCCCTACGATACGGGTTTACCCGTGATCCATATATTTTAAAATGATGGCCAGACAGTTAAGGTGGTAAGGGTCTCTAGACCATATATTAAGGAAAATATTAAGCAAATATTAAGGAAAATTCACTGAAACAAGAAAACTACTTAATTATATTTCACATAGGACTAGCTATGCAATGAACTAGGATTATGAGTTAATCCTGATTATTGGTTGAGAAAATCATTTTTGAACACCAAACTTGCATAAAATGGGCCTTTTCCAGTCGAACTAGAAGAAGTATTTCCCTCACCAGAAAAAATCGATTATACAGATTGACTTGGTTCTAGTTCATTGCATAGCTGGATTACTAGGCATCATGCTAAAATATCAGCTATTTGCACAACCAGCAATTGATATTAGGCTTGCCCATAGGACACTTAAATGGAAAGCTAGGTGTTCATATCTACATGGAGTCACAAATTGAAATTTGCTATACAGATTTGCATCCTTTCATACAATTTTAGTGCTGTCCATAACCCTGACACATGAAACAATGCAAAATACTAAGACATGTTCCAAAACAGCATTTCACAGGAAAAAAGTTGAGCACAAATATGATCAAACATCACATTTCCTTCAAAACTGCAAAATCAGCACAACCAAAACTTACCTTGAAAATAAGCTCCAAAAAATACATCTCCTTGAAGTTTTTGCACAATTCAATAATGTAGCATTTCAAAACAACCCTTCTTCTTGTAAACTACTAACTTGCCTTTCAAAAATGTAGCAAACACAGGCTCAATCAGCACTTTTTGGGAGTCCACTTTGAAGAAGTTGCCACAATGCAGAAATCTGCCCCATTGCATTCTGGGAAAAAACCGTCCCACACGAACGGGACAGTCCACTCCCCCAGCCAGGTTTGCATTATCCACAAAAAATTAGTCGATCAGTTTTAACTTTCAATGAAACTTCCAAATGTGAAGAACGATACCATGGTTGAGACGACACTTTTGAGACAGGCTCCTCATCTGTCAATGACTGACCACTGGTACGTTTGATAGCAACCTTCCAGCAGTTTTTTGTCAT